>RDPX01000139.1:1809548-1830892 GCA_003991215.1 Morbakka virulenta | reverse complement strand
TACTACTTCTACTTCTGACTACTACTACTACTATTACTACTACTACTACTACTACTACTACTACTACTACTACTACTACTACTACTACTATTACTACTACCACTACTACTACTACTACTACTACTACTACTACTACTACTACCACTACTATTACTACTACTATTACCACTACTCCTTTTTATGACAATTAACTTCATCTGGTTGTGGCGGAGGGTGCGCCTTGCCACAACTACCTTCAGGTAAAGCACTTGTTAGCCTACTCCGTGGCTTTGAAATACCAATCTTCCATCCAGCGCAGCCGTCTGTTTTATATGGGTGGAGAGCCTCTTCAATCTTGGTTGGAAACCTCCCAGTAATGGTGTCACGAAAAGAGAATACTAGGGGGAAGGAAACCCATATAAAAGGAACTAGAAAAAAAAATTAATACAAAAAAACCCAACATGTAAACAGGACCGAAACCTCTGGTAAAGGTGTAGCTTGAGGCATGGGTGCCGGGCGTACCTGGTCAGACCAGGGTCGCCATTCTACTACTGCAAATAAGAAAATTAAATGTACGATTTTATTTCCCATTACAACGTGAAATAACTGAAATAATAATAACTACACGGTCAAAGGAAAAAAGAAAAGTACCTTTTAAATAAATACAAAAAAAGTATCAATAGAAGTTCTCCTAGTTCAGCTAAACTACTCATTGCTCATCTGTATGAGAGCATTTCTGGGTCCACCCATTCTTTGTCTCGTACCTCGTTCTTACCTTGCACCAATTAAGTTAAAAAAAAAAAAAATTGGCCATGAAAATAACAAAAATACACTAATACGAAAATAATGGCAATCATCTCCACAATGCTGTTACAAAGTTAAATAAACAATTTCATCCTAATTGGAGATCAACAACTGAGAGAGTGAGAAACCGTTCTTGTTTTAGTTGAAAAAAAAATGCAACCCATTTTTCAGGTTTCAAAATAAGATATCTGGTATCAAATAGCTGATGATATCATCTAATTAACCAACAGTTTTTAATAATGTACCCATTGTCTAGTGTACAAGCCGAGTTTCCTTTTACCGCAATTTTCGGCCTTAAAGACCGGCTTATACACCGAGTACAAACTATTAAACATACAAAAAACATCAGAGATGTACCTCTTACTGAACACAAAACTAATGTTAATAGTTAAAGCATGTTTCTCTTTTTTATTGAAAGCTCCAAGCCAACCTTCACGGTTTTTTAAACGACGACGGCTCGTGTTTTAGCAACAGGAAAACCACTTGTGCTTTACCCAACAAAATGAATTCTTACGTTCATGTTCTTATGGCCATCATTAGTGTTTTAACGAATAGAAATACCAACATACTGTATTTAGTATGACATCTGTCCTGTTTTAGCTCTAAAAATCAGGCAATTAGAGTCTTCTAAAGATAATTCCACGTTTCTGAGTAGTGAACACAACTGAGTAGTTAAAGGTCAGACAAAATATGTTGAAAACCTCAAGTTGGCTAATACACTAGGAAATAAGCCAATAACGTTGCAAGAAAATGTTCTTGGCCAGAAGGCGCTTCAGTAAAACATTTCTATCTAGGTATTGGGTATTACTGAACATAATTACAAACATATTGAACATAACATTGTATACACTGCCCCTCCAAACAACAAATGACTTTTTTGTTAAATCCCAAACGTTTTTCCCCTTCAGCGAATCGAACAAGGAACCCCCTACTTATTGTGCAACTGTAGCAACCACTAAGCAACAGCTCATTTGCCCATTTAATTGGCAAATATGGTTGCTGTGAGTATAATAAGTACTTACCTGAGTTTTTTTGATGTTCTGAAGTATGTATTAAAGAGGAACTGCACACCAAGTTGTAAACTACATAGTGCAAGCTTAACACCAGTTTCTTCATCTGGACACATTTTAATATTTTCCTAAATTAGTAAAAATATTTACAAAACATTACCTTTGTTGGTCTTTATTTTCATTGTAGCCAATAACACAATGTTACGCTGATTACATTCTTAAAATTAATAAACAAGTACTTAAATCCAACTCTGAGGGTTTCATAGAAACAAGAGTCAAGCAAGAGGGGTTCTTTTTTGAACCTGAAAGTAAAAGTGTTATAGATAACCAGTTAACGCTTGATTTTTAAACAGGCTAATCGCGGAATTCAAGTCAAAATTCGTCAATGTATCTGGATGTATATGTAAGAAATAATGTATTAATATATGTTAAGATGCAAAAGTTAAACTACGAACTTCATGAAATCTGTAGAAAATTAATGGAATCCGTAACAATTTCTAATCTGCTTTGATAAAAAATATGACACCCAAAAAAAGTGACGGAGGGAATAATAGTTGGCCTGTGGTTTGGAAACGCTATGGGTGGTGCCAAGTCGGGCAGAACAGAAAGGGAGGGTTAAGTGTGGGACCAAGAACCCCACCCTGTAAAACCACTAAGCTACAAAAATATCGACAACACAATATATATATATATATATATATATATATATATATATATATATATATATATATATATATATATATAAAAAAGATATAATAAGTTGGAAAGAATCAAAAAACTACACTATCCATTTTGACAAGCCTGTTTCGTGATTTTACTCACTCGTCAGGAAATGTGGAAATGGATAGTGTAGTTTTTTTATTCTTTCCAACTTATTATATCTTTTATTACGCTCTGTATTTATGTATCGAGCACTCTAATACGGTTAACCGAATCGAATGTACTATATATATATATATATATATATATATATATATATATATATATATATATATATATATATATAGAGAGAGAGAGAGAGAGAGAGAGAGAGAGAGAGAGTGTGAGAGAAAGAGACTGGGAGTGAAAGAGACACTCCGTTCCGATATCAAAAAACATATGGGATTAATGGCTGTTATAAACATTAGCTGTTTATGTAAACATTAACCACTTCAACAGAGAAAAGTGGTACCGTACTTATTATGTGGATAGTGTACACCAGTTGTTAAAAATGTCTTTGACACTGAATAAACTGGTTCAATTCAAGTATGGCAAACTTACCGAATTGCAAGAGCACAATTTTCTAACAAAGTAAAAGTAGTCTGGGTTGTAAATATCTCGATTCTGCATAAACTGGAGATTTTCCTCGTGTATCTGTGATTAGAAAAAAATAGCTTAAAGATTGGCAAATTTTTGGGGTGATGCCTTAATACTTCTTAGGTTCTCTCATCTAATGCCTTAGTCAGTTAATAAAACGTACTTAAAGAAACAAACAGAACTGTGAGTCCACTTTGAAGGGGGTACAGCCAAGTACAGTCACGGACAAGATTGTGATGGCTAAGACAACCACAACTACAGATATTACGCATACAATGCTTTCAGATTTCTTTTGGACACTGAATCGTATCACACAGTAATAACCTGGTTATTCAACAACGTGAAAACCTGGCGACTTAAAATTTGTCCAAGCAAACTACCCATTAATAATGTAATACCAAAACTCTTTATTGGGGCCAGAGTGTTAATCACAATGTGAAAAAATATTGCATTTTTATTGTATTTACTATACTAAACAAATTGTGAAATACAAAATCATACACAACAAACGTAGAAACACTGGGGAGCTCGTACGATGCCAACATAAAAAATAAATGTCAATTTTATAAAAATTCAAGTAATTCCAGGGCATGGTTGCATTGTAATTCTCAATACCCACTTCTATTACCAAAAAAATTCGATCTTACAAAATATACAACTTCGATCTGCTCTATTCAACGCTAGTCTTTCACTTGTGCCTGAAAAGTATAGAAAAAGCGTCTTGTTTACTACCACAAACCCTGATTCAGGATATGGCTTATTCAGGCAACAGTATAGAAATGGGGTCCTAATGCAAATGATTGTAACTCTCCATATTCCCACAATCATCATGAGAATAACCAGCCTCGCCAGGGTTAACATCAGAACTATATTTAAAACGAAGTTGAATGAACGACATCAGTTACGTTTACATCGACTGGACTGAATAAAAAAAGTAAATAATCTTAACAAAATTATTTATTTTTTATGAACATATGGCATGTGGAGACTAATAAGGGAGAAGATCAGGATTGTTCCATGTTGAAACAAAAGAGAATAAAGTAAGTTCACAAATGATTGAACCTGAGCGCTTAGACATGAGATTGTGTTACAGTGTAAAATTCACCTCCACAGAGTTGCATATTTTTGTTAGCGAGTCACAAGAATGATCAAAGCTTTCAATGAAACTTATGGAAAATTGACAAACGTAGCACTAGAGTATCTTGGCTTAAGCGTGTCAGTGAGCGAGCTACATTTATTCCATCTGCGTTTAGCATTAAGTCTTAAATTTGTTTTGAATCCTACAGTCAACTCCATCACAAAAAGTCGCAGGTCATTGGTTATCAGAAGCAAATCAGGACAGAAAGTATTGCCAATGAGGTAATGATACAAGGAGAGAAGAAGCCAGGCATGTCAGCATAAAAGAAAGACGTGTCAGTTGCTTTTAGGCTATAAGCAAGAAACTGAAGAGATATTTTATGGCGCCATGTGTATCAGTCTTTGTCAAGGAACGATTTACATCCAGCTACTATATGGAGTACAGTTTCCGGGAACTGAGCAAACGAACCGTCGGAGATTAGATTAAGATTCCTTCTGGATTGTCTTTCTCGATTAGCAAGGCAATTGCTAAGCTGATACTAATGGCAATTTCAAGGTCATATGCTGGTTTTAATGGGTCTAATGAAATAATTCTGTAATAACTTGCTTTGTCCATAAATATTCGAAAAATTACTGTCATTTACTTTGTTTCTTTACACCCTTACAAATTTGCCTACAGAAACAGTTAATCATTTGTGTGTTGATGACAGGATTAGTACTGTCACTTTTGTTAATTACCAGCAAGATATTTTCCACTTGATCTCCTCCAGTTTGTTGTAGGATACACTTTCTACATCGCCAAGCATGGTGGCCTAAGCCAACAAAGTTAGCTCCACAATAGATTTAAAAAAATATTCAAACAATAACCAAAACGAAACATAAATTAATCCAATCTGCACTTCGCAATGAATTTTCCTTTCAGATGTTGATATCATTTATACTACTAATGCTACTGCTACTGCTACTACTACTACTACTACTACTACTACTACTACTACTACTACTACTACTACTACTACTACTACTACTACCACCACACTACACTACTACTACTACTAATACCACCACCACTACTACTACTACTAATACTACTACTACTACTACTACTACTACTACTACTACTACTACTACTACTNACTACTACTACTACTACTACTACTACTACTACTACTACTACTACTACTACTACTACTACTACTACTACTACTACTACTACTACTACTACTACTACTACTACTACTACTACTACTACTACTACTACTGCTGCTGCTGCTACTACTACTACTAAATCAATTACAGGTAAAATTACGATATGATTCTTGTCGCTTATCTTGATGGCCCAATAATATTATCCAGATTTCTCTTTGAAACAACTGGCAGAAGGGACTGGCTAACAGTTATTGTAGGATTAGTTTACAACAATAAAAAACCTGGTGAAATACCATTCTTCGAATGCTCGATGGGATCACGTCATTGAATATACCCTTCCTCTCTCCTTTTCGTATAAGAGCTGACAACTGGCTTAAACCATCATTTCTTCCTGGCGAAGGAGGGCCAGAACTAGATGATGACCCAGGTGAAGACGGATACGACCTACGGGAAATAGGAGTAACTGTTACTTATATTTTTATTTCTACAACAGGAAAGAGGGGGAGAGAGATTGGTGTACGTTGTTTGCATTGAATGAAAAACAAACTCAAAAAACATATATATATATATATATATATATATGTTTTTTGAGTTTGTTATATATATATATATATTGGTGTACTTTGTTTGCATTGTACCGACTTTGTTCTAACGGATTTAGGTGTCTCTGATGCAAAATTAAATCCTGGAGAAAGCCTTGTGGGGAATAACACAGTTAGCTTGAGTGTCGAGAACTGAAGAAGACCAGTAAGAAAAAGATGATTTAATGAGAAGACTTCAATATTCACTTCGTTTGAATCGCCTTGTTGATCAAAAATTGTACTTAGTTGTATTATCTCCAAGCGCAGATAAACATAATGGTAAATATCCTTGCTTTCCTGTCCAAGCACTTTTTCCTGTTGGATGGAAACTATCTCCAACAAGGTGTTTGCCACCAAATTTTAATTATGGCCATGCTTAATTATTTGGTTTAATCTACTGACAATGCATTCTATTTATTGACCATTCATTTAATGACGGATTTCTTAAGGATATTCAGTACACACGATGTTGATGCATACATTCCAGTTCTTATTTTCTTATAAACATTTTTCTTATGCACCCCCCCCCCACCCCTTCCTAGTTGATTTGGTGCCATTGCTATTTTTGTATTGATTTGTAAATCTCTTCTTCCTATTAATTTGATTTCAATTTACAGTTTAGTCTATGTTCTATATCTGCGCTGTTGGTTCTGTTTAATGTTTGTGATCTGCCAGTGATGTAGCGTGCATGACAGTCCATGTCCTGGGTTGTTCAAGTGTTAAGCATGATGATGAGCTCTGATATTGATCAAGTCCATCACGCTTTCGTAGAAATGGCAGAATGAAGATAATTGCCTGTTTCGAAAGAAGTAAATGCACTGGGAACCCCGAATCAACCAAAAGCGAATCATTAGGATGGATGTAAATGTTCCCTAACTTCACTGTGAAAAATGTTAACACCTGAATATTTCTGTCAAATAAGTCAAAAATGAAACTGGCAATCTCATTTTGATGTACTCCAATCAAGCAGTGATAAAAAAATATATTCCTGGTTATAATTAAAAGGAATTTCACATTTAAATTCACTGCAGTCAATACCTGTCTGAATATAGTTGCAATAATACCCTTAATTAGTAATAACTTTGGCAGGACCCAAAAACTCAAGAAAAAAGAAAGAAAGATACAGTCGAATGAAATATTTTAATTTTCTTTCTTGACGAAGAAAAATGTGATTATCGATGTAGCTCTCACGCTTCCTGGAGACAAGTGATACAAATGGAAGAGTCACAGTACTTCTAGTGAGATTTAATTCATTTTGTATAATTTTATTATTCACCTTTGCAGCAAATCCCTAATTCGTGTCTCTACGACCTATTCTAATGTTATGGCTGTGATACTTTGGACAATATCAGATGCAGAATTTCTGTAGTGAAATTTCTTCCAGTTGTTTTTACAGTCATTTCACCGTCAGATAATGTAACCAACACACGGTGAGAATTTTCTTTTGTTGGACCTTGATTTCCATTTTAAAAAAGTAAGCATATGCGTTATTTTTCACTTTATCAGTCAAAAGGTCTTCTCTTCCACAGGCATGAATCTTGCGCATTAATCCTCATCGTCACTTGCACAGGGCGTTGACATCTTTATGAACCTTTGCGCCAATCAAATCAGTTTAATTTTTTGAATTGCAATGGCACATTAATTGACCAGCAATGCAAATACAGGCTACATAAAAATAACTCCTTGACCACAGATAAGTAGTGATATTCTTCTCCGCTTTTTCCTAACGCGAGTACTTAATACTTCTTAATCGTAGCAATGCACCACGCAAATTCTAACCAACAAATGGAGTAAAGTGGCCAACACATTGCAGAAAAAAGACATCAAACATATAGAGAAAAAGAACCAAAACAAAGGCACTTCTAAATAAAAAGAAAGTGTGAAAAAAGTAGTGAAAAATTAAGTTAGTATCACATACAAACTTTTTGGGGGTTTTTTTTGTATTTTTTTTGTTCTCTCTTAATTCAAATGCGGCGCTACAAAAAGCAACATGGCCTATCATCAACATAATAGAGTACCTTACCTTAAAATTTCCACTCCGTCGGCACGAAGCAGTTGTCCCCTGCCATCTTGAACAAGTTTGGCTTTATCCACTGCTTCATAAAAAAGCATATAGGCATTCCAATATCGTACTCTATTTTCTGGGTATTCACTGTCTAGAAAATTAAAAAGTAGCCCATGGCTAACGGCAAAAAAGAAAAGAAAACGTGCTTACGTTTATAAATGTTGTGAAAAAGATACAGGGTAGAATTTTTAATGTTGACAACCACTTGATATTTCAAAGGGACGTGTATAATAAATATGTCATTGGTCTGTAGCTTTGAACATAGGCTTTTGTATACTATATTACATCACAGCCTCACTTCCCCAAATCATATGGGTACCAAACCTCAAATAATCCTGTATATAATCTTACATTAGCAGCTAATAGACACTTACTGGCTTCTGAATTACTAACTCGATAGCAACCACCAAACCACTCCGCCTCGATGTTCTTATCGTCCATTACAAATTCCTCTACTACATTGTCGTTAAATTTATACCACTGATGAAATTCTCCACAGCTTATCCTACAAGAGAAAAAGGGTATTTTGAAAATTACATAATCGCTATCACCCTTTATTTCCATAATTTTATGCGCTCTTAACAAAATTTACTTCTTGAATACTGCTTATAAATATTTTCCTAACTTGTACTCACCAAAAAATTGATGCAACTACATTCTCTGGTAACAAAAAACACTTACGGTGCGCCACTGTAGCTCGGCGGGTGATATGTTTGTTTGCCTAATGGGCTAGAAACTTAAACTTCAGGTTTGCTACAGGCACAATTCACGTGCAATACATATTGCTATATTATACGGGATACATGAACAATAACATTTCCTCCTTCGATAGTTTGACCATAACATTCTGCCACTCTTCTGCTGTTATACACTATTCCAACCTGAAACGAACTCAGTAAACGCAGCTTTTTCTACGTTACATTATATCAATTACGGAAAAATAAAATTCAACTGACTGCATCGTATCACGCCCGTTAGAATTTCACATGTTTACGATTTTCAGGTTGTTTACATTATAGTTTACATTATAGTATTTATTTTGAAAAAATACTGCCTTGGATAACATAGCACTTTAAACATTAAAAACAAATTGCCCTCGTCAGACTTTCAATTGCTTGTACCATAGAAATACAGTTGTTTTCCTAACGGTGTCTGTACTAAGAAACTGTGGTCACAACAAACCTTACTTCCTCCTAACAACTTTATTGTACATGATGAACACATATATACAAAAAAATAACAATTAGACTTACTTTAGGTATATACCATTGTGTGTGTGTGTGTGTATATTTTCATAGGTAGGAGAAGTCACTGCTTCAGTTTAGGCAAAGTTGGCGGTGGAGCATTTTACTGGTATTTTACAATTTATCTCACACCTTGAAAGCAACAGCTAGATATTTTTATAGCTATTTAAAAAATAACGATGGTAGAGAGAGGGACAAAGCGAGAGAGAAAGAAAGAGAGAGAGATTGGTGTACGTTGTTTGCATTGAATGAAAAACAAACTCAAAAAACAGAAAGGGCATCAATAATACGATAAGGCTTTTGTTTAAATGCTGAAAAGGATGGAGCATGCGTAACAACCCAATATCAAAGTAAACTTAAGTTACAGTAGTCTTTTCGTCACAACCAGGTTACAATCCAATAATAATTTTCAAAAAAAGTAAAATAAAAACTAAATGTAGAGTTGATTCAAACGAACCTTCGATTTTTTATAAAAGAGTAATAATGCCCAGCATTGGCTTGTCCACTGTGTACAATGATACCAGAAAGTTCATAAAGAATGCTATTGTTATTTGGGGCTCCTTTCTCATCTTCGGGCGCGTCATTCGCTCGTCGTGCTATACCCTCAGTTGTATAGGGCTCAACATCTAGGACCCATGGAAACTGCAACCAAATTTGTTTATAAATACATAATGATTTTTTAAAAAATCAACAAATACAAAACTTAGTTCGGCTTTCACAATGCTACTGTTGGTGCATTATTACAACCATTATAAAACAACTACATTATACACCCCTAACCCCCAAACACCCCAACTTCATATAAGAAAAAAACTCGATTGCAGTGAAAGGAAGATTTTAGAGTAATTGAAAAAAATGCATAAGGTTGAGCTATACGATTGAAAAGGCAAAAAGACTGAGCAGTGACTGCTAAAATTAGTAAAGGTTAAAATACAAAAATAAAGCAATAAAAGAACAATTTGATAGACGATATTTATAAATTTATTTTAATTTAACTCATAAGGCTCAAAGGGGACTGAAAAGTTAGAGGAAGGTGAAAATAGATGGCAGCTACCTTATGTGAAAAACAAAGCTACAAGACACCTGCCAAAGGGGACTTTGAACCAATTAAGACTAGAATCGCCACGAAAGCAAGAAGAGAATTCCAGTGAGAGGCAATGCGAGGAAAGAACGCATGGTATAAGTAGAAGTCCTGCACTTGATAAAGAATGGCTACGTTTCACTGAAAAACGTTGAAAAACATCTAAGAAAGCTCCTGTACTTTTAGAAAAAGCTACAGGAGGCCCCGAAAACGCTCCTTAATCAGGTTAGGCGTTGTATTCGGTCCTGATTTCGATGGAATTCGAAGATTCAGGTGGCAGGTAGGGACACATGACCAAATATGACAACAATATTCTGTACGTAGTGGGATTGAAGATTTAGGGAAGGTTTACAGAAGCTCTGAGAGGTAATCTTGAGCATGCCAGAGAATGCCAAATTTTTTGGGTGGCAAATTTTGACGATAGACGTGTTTGATGACTCCTGTATGTTCATTTGATTAGTTCTCAAACTGAATATTGATTTTATCTGCAGTGTATTTTTAACTGATGTAACTCATATATATATACACACATTACTTCTATAGTTTGAGTGTAATTGTGTCTAGTTTGTGGGCAAGAAAGGTGTGGGGAGGGAGGGGAGGGAGTTGATACGATAGGGGTTCTATTTCGTCCACACGGATCAAGGATTGTGATTGTTTTCTAACTCACCATAAGATATTAAATGGTAATTTCAAAAGTTCTGGTCAGATTAAATAGGATTTTGTAGCATTAGTAGAATGTTTACATCAAGGCTGTCTTATTTATGGAGTTAATGGCGGGGTTCAGAGCGGACGTGCTTTGTGTTACTCTTGTATTAATTTTTACTTTAGTATCAAATTGTACTTGAACACGCAGTGTCAAGAGTTCATTCCCCTTGGAGAAAAGAACATCTATTTTCTTGGCAAATGCAATAACAAAGAATTTAACACCATCGTCAAAAGAAAGATTTTAACAATCAATTAAAACATCGACAAGAGTAATAAGGGCCTCTAGTACCCTGATTGATATAATCCTTTTAAACAGTGAAACCAACCAAGATTGTAAAAGCAATAGCATATGCACAAAGCCTGTGCCATAACGGTTTGATGAACAAAATGCCATTGCCAGCTGCAAATATCCCTTGATCTAAAATTATACCATTTGACAGAACCCTGACAAACACCACCATTGTGGAATAACAACTGGAGGGGCAGCTATCCGGCACAACCTTGATACTACGAACATGGAGATTACACACACACACACACACACACACACACACATACATATATATATATATATATATATTGCAGAAATATCCAAAATTAACGGTAAGGCAGTCTTAAAGTTATGTCGAGAATACGAAAATGCGATTAAAATCTGGCCAAAACCATCAGGCAATGTACAGATTATACAAAAACAGGTTGCAAACAAATGTAAATGTAAATTGCCACACTTGGTAGCTTTCACGCGATATTGTGCCTGTTGTCATTTCACATTTACATGTGGAGTTGTCCTAACATAAAAAGTTAAAGGTCAATGTAATCTGTTCAACAACTCGCATGAGAGGAAAACACAACCTGTTACGAATTGATGGTATGACCAAGTTACGGTGTAAATGCATGATAATGTAACCTGGTGAAGGAATGACTATCTTATACGGTGAAGGTGTGGAAAGACGCTACCATGAATCAAAATTTTAGAAAAGCGTCAAAATTCAAGACGGAAATGTTAAGAGGAAGTGAATAAAAAAATAGCATTCTTTAACGACACAATATGTCACGTTTAAGTGCAAAGATAAAATGAGGGAAGTGAATGAATGCACCTGGGCTAAAAATATGGTATACATAAGAATCACAAATAGCTATGATTTATGAAAACATGCTTTGGTGCAAACTTTACGCATGCAAGTCAGTCCTAGCCTCTGTATATATTCTTTAAAAATATTTACGTACCTTAAAGTAATCGTCGAATTTAATAGCTCTCCCTGTTTCCCAATCATACCAAAACCTTTTAAGTTGAATAACTAAAACAGGGGGCAAAGACTTGATACACGTCCTCTTCATTGTTGTTCTCTGTGAATGATGATATATATGTTCACACATTTGGTATTAGAAAAAACTTCAAAGCACAAAATAATATTTCATACTACGATTAATAAAATTCTAGTTTTTATTGCCATGACAAGTTTCCCACGATCGATTTCTTTTACAAAACTCTATTTACTGAAGTCCCAAAATTTAACTTTACTTGCTAAGAAAAATTTTCCCTTAACAGACTGTGAAGTAAACTAAATCGCATATTTTATGAACAAGTAGGATTAAATCAACCATTTGTTTGATTTTAATGCAATAAAAAGGTCCGTGTAGTATGCTAGCTTAACTTGTTATGGCATGACAGTTACTAAATTCCTATGAGTTTTATCTGCTTTTCCGGTGTAAATGAAGAGTATAACATCCATAGATTTCCATGCTTTGCTTCAGCGTTTATAAGTAAAACACTACAAAAGCATAAGAAAAGACACTATGTTCATAACTCATGACCAAAAGTATCTAATTACTTACATAAAGTGTAACCTGGCGGGTAATTTCAGTTACGAACAACACATAGATTCGTCAGTTAAAAAAAAAAAAAATAAAAAAAAATAGTAATAATAACAATAATAATAACAATAATAACAATAATAATAATAATAATAATAATAATAATAACAATAATAATAATAATAATAATAATAATAATAATAATAATATGTCCTGGGTATTGACATTAAACTGCATCCGGTTGTGGAGTTTCGACGTGGGCGAATGAGGTTAACCTTTGTCACCTGTCTCTTATACACCTCCTTGGAGAAAGCCTTGGGGGGAATAACACAGNCCTACGTTGGCGATTTGCGTTATGTGATACATTCTCATTAAGATGTAGCTAAAAACACAACACGTGTTTGAAACACATGAGCCATAGTTGACATAGTAAACGTCACGGAGAAGTGCCGCGACGACGGAGCAACAGGTTTGGGGGCATGTGCCCCTGTTCGCAACTATGTAAATGTATAGTATATAAAATGTATAGTTCGCAACTATACATTTTGCGCATATTTTAATGTGTTTAATTAGAAATCACACGTATATATCTTTAGAAGAAGTACCCTGTAATTTCGCATATAGCGCCGCTCATTTAAAGGCACCGGCGCTTATGTCTGTATAAAGGCATTCCATTAACTGGATAACAAATTTTCTGTCCTTAATCATTGTAGCATTGTTGTAGTTCTGCCATAGAAAATGAAATTAAGTCCACTTTTCATTCGATCCAACAGCGGTTACCTTTCGGCACTTGACTTTGTTAATTTTACCAACTTCACTGGTAGAAGGAGGTCCTGTTGAATGGATGCCAGCAAAATACAGCTAAAGTAGGGTCGCTTCCAGTGCAATGATGACATCCCCGATTTTGTAGTCATAGGTTGGGAAACGAATGATTCTATACTGACATTCATTCAACTAAAGAAAACAGATAATGTTTAAGTTATGGGTTTTTCCTTAGCAGACACCCTAGTCTGTGAGTGCAACAATGGGTGATTTTTCTCTTTAATTAAGTATATGTTTCTTTGCTGGTAAGAAAGAGCATCTGATTCTTGATCCTATCGAGGGTAAAAGTTGAGACACATACAGTTAGTCAGTACTCTTACCCTGGAAAGTACCCTATCCTATGACTACATCAAAGGATGCTTTGTTCATTCAAGTTTAAGGGTTTTGTTGTTGAGATAAAACATCTAAAGTTTGATTCTGTCGGTCGGGTAGATTCAAAATAGCGTAAGCGGGTAGTAGTATGCGTTGCTGTCATCAATAACATCAAGGTGACATTGCTACTAAGACAGAATTTCTCTTAATAAGGACAACAAGTTACAAAATATGAATACAATACTCATGAGCACTTATCGTTCCCAAAACAAATATGCCCCACCGCTGACGTCGAGAAAAAGGAAGGGCACTAGAAAACCGTTTTGAAGTGACACAAGAAACGTAAGGTTTAGTAGATTTATGCAGCGGTAATGACCTTTTTTTGGTTTAAAAGACAGAGGTGACAGCTCACTTGGCACACTGCATAAACATTAAAGCAAAAGGGGCTTTTTTGAATTCAGTTTAGTGCAACTTGTATTGCTTTCCTTTTTCTTTACAATTTCAACCTGGATCCTTCAATATATATATATATTTTTTTTTGCTATTCAGAGTAATTGGGACCAAATATTCATGTTTTAGATATATAGTCGTCATTCTGGGAAAAGGGTTAACACTTTATGGAAAAATGTGGACAGGTCCGAACGAAGGGCTTGGAAATAGAACAGCACAGCCACGTGGACAGTTATTTTTGCCGACACCTCAGGTTGGAAAGTAGATGGCTATGAATGTCATAAGTACTGATTCAAACCAGTTTAATGCACAGAGGTTTTTACTTGTTATTTTCAAAAATCAGTTTGATGCAACTTGAATTTATCTTATATAATTTATGTAATACCAAATTCTCTTTTTGGAGATTGTGTTTATAATTCTATATGTTACTATTCGGTCACAGTGACCAATGTGGTCTTAGTAAGGCACACGATTCTGTGTATAATTTGCTATCAGTTAATTCAATGACGACATGCAACAATTGTGCTAACTCCCAAATTGAAGATCCCGGCTATTAATGTCACACTATGTCTATTGTTACTGTATCCAGCGTTTTTGCTCTTTGCTCAGTGATCGTTATGATTGATGTACAACTGCAAAGGTAGTGGTGGTACTAATGAAAAAAATATATCCCACCACCCTGCTTTCTCAACCACGGTGACATTGTAATTGACCAAGTTTTATCTTGGAGGATTAATTACATCAGATTTCCTATGTTAGAAAGAAATACGAAGAAGGATCTCAATAGCCAAATATGTCTTCAATAAGCTCGCCCCTGTCCTTACTGACCATGATATCAGTATCCGAGTTTAAAACTAAAATACTCAAGGCACTCACCTGGTCAACATCTTTACGTGGTTTTGAATCCTGGAATAAAACATTAAAACTCGATGGACTCTTGAAGCTACAGAAACGTATTTTTATCGAAGTATGTTAAAAATCTCATATGCTCACAAAATTAACAATGAAGAAATCCTACATCAAATCAGAGTGGGGCGAGAATTATTTCACACCATCAGAAAACGATATTCAGAATTCTTCCATCGCATGATATCGGTAGGTAAAAAATGCCTTGAAAATGAATGCTCCACGGGAAAAATAAACGGAAAGCGCGCTAGGGGCTTGAAAGGTACAATTATGTTGAAAGCTTCAACACTGACCTGAGACACCTCTGGAACATGGCCGAAAGTTGATCACAGCGGCAAAAGATGGTGATAATAATAATAATAATAATAATAATAATAATAATAATTATAATGATGATGATGATGGTGATGATGATCCAAGTGGTCAAATCAAGTAAATAAGATTGTTATGGAATGCTTCTTAAGAAGCAAGGCTTTTGATGAGAATGAAAAACCAATAAGGGGTTACAGGCAACGAATGATGCATGAATGGAGAGAACGGGGAGTCTTTGATGTCACCGAGCAACGCTTGTGTGATCAAGCAAGAGCCATTAGAAAAAACGGCTGGCTCTCTGATTTGGAAATTGAAAATATTCAAAGAAAGATAAATCTAGATAGTGAAGAAGTGAATGTGAATACAGAAGAGGTTGAGGACATACCAAAGGGAAATAACAGAGTGATAGGTGGGGAAGAAAGTGATCATATGTTTCATGAACCAAATGAGAATTTTGGCGATGTGATTCCTTATATTGAAACATTAGATGAAGAAACACAGCTAATTATTGCTCAATTAAATGATATCGTCATTGAAGGCAGGAATACCGATGGAATTAAATTTAAGAATGTTAACATGAAAAGCCTAAATGTAGCTACTGCTAAAGTTAATAGAGTGTTGGATTTCATCGAAACGAAGAGTATAACAGAAACAAATAATCTCATCAAAGCTGCAGGTGTCTGGGTAGCAGATCGACTAGGGCTTAGAAAATATAAAGGAGGAAAGAAGAAGGATCCGTGGTGGAAAAGACGTATTGAAGGTGATATCAAGCAACTTATTAAGGATATTAACATTCTTGAAAGGGTAAAGAAAAAACAAATTGGCGTTGCGAGAGAGGGTAAGGCAAAATTGGTAAAGGAAAAATACAGAGTAGAAAGGAAGGGTTTAACAACAGTAATTGAAGAATTAAAACAAAGGGTTCTTGCCAAAGCTGCAAAAGTTACCCGATACGAACAACGAATAGATCAGTACAGAATAAATAGATTGTTCCGAGTGGATCAAAAGAAGGTCTATCATGAGTTAAATGGAAATGCTAGAAAGAGTAATGGTGACATACCCAATGCAGAGGAAAGTAGAACTTTCTGGAGTGAAATTTGGAGCGTAGGGAAAGAGCATAACAAAGATGCTGATTGGTTGAATGGTCTGAAGGAGGAAATGGTGAATGTTAAACAGAAGAATATTATAATTGATAAAGATATGGTTATGAAGCAATGCAGGAAAATGCCAAATTGGAAGGCACCCGGGCATGACGGAGTGCAAGGGTTCTGGATAAAGAAACTCAATAGAGTGCATGAAAGGATAGCCAGTCAGTTAAACGATATTCTTGATGGGACAAAAGAAATACCAGCTTGGATGACTTATGGAAGAACAGTGTTGTGTCAGAAGGAACCAACAAAAGGAAATGCTGTCGAGAATTTCAGACCAATAACCTGTCTTCCACTGATGTGGAAGCTGCTAACTGGTGTTATTTCGGAAGAGATGTACTGTTTTATGGAAAGCGAAAATTTGCTTCCGGAAGAGCAAAAAGGTTGTAAGAGAAAGAGCAGAGGGACAAAAGATCAGCTACTTATCGATAAAGCAATACTAAAGGACTGTAAGAAGAGGAAGACGAATCTAGCTATGGCGTGGATTGATTACAGGAAAGCCTATGATTTTGTCCCACATAGCTGGATTCTAGAATGTCTTAATATGTTTGGTATTGCTAACAACATTAGGAGCTTTATGGAGAAAAGTATGAAACGATGGAAACTCCTGTTAACTTCAAATGGGTCTGAACTGTGTGAAGTAGATGTAAAAAGAGGTATATTCCAAGGAGACAGTCTTTCCCCACTGATATTCGTGATATGCATGATCCCACTGTCTCTTGTCTTGAGAAAAGTGAATGCATCATATGAATGGAGTAAGAAAGAATTCAAGTTGAATCACCTCCTCTTTATGGATGATCTCAAATTGTTTGGAAAGAGTGAGGACCAAATTGATAGCTTAGTACAAACAGTGTTTGTATTCAGCAAGGATATTGGCATGGAATTTGGCTTAAAAAAATGTGGAGTGATTATTTTGAAAAGAGGGAAGTTGATTACGTGTGACGGAATTCATTTGCCCACGAAAGATATTATGAAAGAGGTAGATGAAAATGGGTATACTTATCTTGGAATTTTAGAGTTAGATGAGATTAAAGAGAAAGAGATGAAACTTAAGGTAGTATCTGAATATAAAAGACGTTTGAGGTTGGTGTTAAAATCTAAATTAAATGGTAAGAATAAGATCCAAGCTATTAATACTTGGGCAGTTGCACTCTTAAGATATGGCGCAGGAATCATAGAATGGAAAGTTGATGAGCTGAAGAAATTAGATAGAACGACAAGAAAGACCTTAACGATGTATGGAGCGCTACATCCTAAGAGTGATGTTGATCGGTTATACCTGAAAAGAAAAGACGGGGGGAGAGGCCTGATTGGGATTGAAACATGTGTAAGATTGGAGGAAAACAACTTAGGTTTATATGTTCGGGAGTCAGATAAATTCCTTTTGAAAGCTGTAAGAAAAATGGGCATAATTAAAACTGTCAATTTAGTAGAGAAAGAAGAATTTAAGAGACAAAGTCAAACAAAACTAAAATCTAAGTGGCATGAAAAAAGAATGTGTGGGCAGTTTGATCGTGAAATGCCTGAAGAAGTAGATAGAGAATTGTCTTGGTATTGGATTGCCCAAAGTGACTTGAAAATACAAACAGAAGCAACGATATTTGCGGCGCAAGAGCAGGCACTAAGAACAAATTATATTAAACATAAGATCGACAAAACAACAGAAAATCTGATGTGCAGAATGTGTGGTGAAAAGGGTGAAACTGTACAGCATATAATTTGTGAGTGCAAAAAGCTTGCTCAACGCGATTACAAGAGGAGGCATGATAACATTGCTAAACTAATCCATTGGAAATTATGTGAGAAATATGATCTTGAAAGGAAGGAGAAGTGGTATGAGCACTGCCCGGAGGGAGTAGTTGAAAATGATGACATGAAATTGATTTGGGATATTAACATACAGTGTGATAATGTTATTGAGGCCAGAAGACCTGATCTAATTGTGGTTAATAAGAAAAGCAAATCTTGTATCATTATTGATGTTGCTGTACCAGGAGATTGTAGGGTACATGATAAGGAACAGGAAAAGATTGAAAAATATCAAAACCTGAAAATTGAATTAAAAAGGCTTTGGTCACTGAAGAATGCTCGTGTTGTAACAATTGTTGTTAGAGCTTTGGGGTGTGTAAGCAAAAATTTCAAGAGATGGACTGACATGATAAAAATTGAGTTAGACATTGGTATAATACAAAAGACAGCATTATTAGGAACAGCTAGGATTCTTAGAAAAGTTTTAGAAATGTAAGTAGAAGGAAACCTCTTGGCCTTTGGCTGCTAGTTGTGGGTAGCGCAAGAGAAACAAAGCGGCATTAAGAACAGCCTGTGCAAATGCTACAAACTAAGATAATAATAATGATGATGGTGATGATGATCCTGAAATGTGAGCTGAATTCACCCAATACAATCGCTGCCATTAAAACTTTGGCAGTCCCAGTGGCAACATAAACAAGCACTATAGATTTAGAAATGTACCTGAAAGGAACAAAAGACAAGCTGTTGAAACAAGTACTGTATACAAACATGAAAGCGACAAGAAGTCATACTCGATCCAAAAAGAGGCTAATAAGTTTCAAAGGGAAATGGGATTGTTAATGGAGAGTAGTGAAAATGAAAAAGCCATGCCAGTTACAAAGAAAGTGATATCTCTAAAATAAACAGTAAAGAAACAGATTATGATTAACATGAAAGAGAGATGTAAAGAGAAACCGCTACATGGACAGTACCCTGAGAAAATTGACAAACCAGATGTTGACAAAGATTTGACACATAAATGGTTGCAAAGCTCAGGATTGAAAGCGGAGACAGAAGGTCTGGTGATAGCTGCACAAGATCAAAGTTCAGCAACACGATACTATAAGCACATAATTATCAAATATGGAACTGACCCGAAATGTAGACTATGCCATGAATTTGATGAAAGTGTGGAGTACATTATATCTGGCTGTCCTGTCTTGACAAAAAAGAAATATTTAGATAGGCATGATAAGGCACTCACTTGTATTCACTGGAATATTTGTAAATACTACCAGATTCAAGTCAGTAACAAATGGTATGAATATAAACCAACCAAAGTTACTGAAGGAAATGATATGACACTATTGTGGGGTATGCCTATTAACATAGACAAAGAAATCAAAGCAAACAGGCCGGATATCGTAATCAAAGATAAATCAAAGATGTTATGTACTTTAATTGATAAGGCTGTACCATCAGAATGAAATGTTGCGACAAAAGTGATTGAGAAGATCGCAAAATACTGAGCAAAATGTGGAACACTAAAACGACTGTCATTCCAGATGTAATAAGAGCTCTTGGGCTTATTAGAAAAGGAATAATTTTGTTTGTTGAACAAATACCTGGAAATATTAGAATAAAGAACTGCAGAAAACAGTGAAAATTCTTGGAATTTCAAACTTACAACTTACTCTACTTACAACTTACTCGATGCATGACTTAGCCTCAGGGTCATAGCTTAATCCCGGCATATTCAAAGTATTGAAGTACACACGTATTGTATAGAATGTTTTTTCATAGTAATAATAAATAAAAATTATGATATATCCTTAGGCATGCATTACAACATGGCTTTTTGTGCCTATTTATTGTTGTTTTTCTCACCTAACAGGGCAATAATAAATATCCAGTCTGAATTCAATGCTGCAGTACCAGACGTAGTATTAGTATTAAGATATCTTTCTATGTATTGTCGCTTATAAGGCTAGGAATGGAGAGTGCTGTAGTCATGAGTTGTTGTCATGCAACAACAACCGCTTGAGTAATGTGGTTGTGGGGCGGCACTTGCAAGGTTAAAGTGATGTTAACATTTTTATTTGGCTTTCTATTTTATCCCATTCTTATGGCTACAGTACATGTGCCGGAATTCAACTTACTTGTCTTGTTGCTGGGCACTGAATGTGGGTTTTTCACCCATCCATTAGTAGATGGTGTGTAAGTACTTAATAATAATAATAGATAACGATAATAATGATTAATAAAAAATATACGAATAAATAAACAAATAATGATATGTGTAGGGTATTTTTGTGGAATTTCGACGTGGAAGACTGATGTCATCCTTTGCCACAATTGCCTCCAGGTCACCCTTGAGCAAGGCGTAGCACCTGTCAGACTACCCCTAGACCTTGTAGTACTTGGTTGGCATCCGGCAGGGTTTAGTCAGTCTCGTGGGTAGGAGGGATTCTTTATCTCTGTTCGGCAACCCCGTAGTGATAGTGTCACAATTTAAAATACCAGTGGTAGTGTAACCTAAAACTCACTGGCCTCGAAAGAGTGCAGCATGGATTATCAAATTGCTCCAAACAATGGCGTGTATGAGACTGGAGTCACTGGGCAAAGTCTCTCGCCTGGCAGGCGTTTTATGACCCAGCAATATGAACCGGTCGTCATCAAGGTATTGCTAGCAGGATCAGGAAAAAATGATCACAGAATGAAAACAGGATTGTTATGGAGTGTTATTCTAGACGTGAGCCAAACCGTAATGGCTACAGGAAAAGAATGCATAGTGTGTGGCAATATACTCGGCAATACGAACAGCCTGTTCGAAAGCTTTAAAACCGATAATAATAATAAT
>RDPX01000139.1:1794706-1805637 GCA_003991215.1 Morbakka virulenta | reverse complement strand
GCCATCTTGATGCTCTGAAAGATGGTATATGCGCAGGCGCGTATCGCTGCTGCCTGAATCAAACAGAAGTCTACACGCCCTGGTGTTGGCAAGACGTGCTTTTCAGTGGACTTGAGGAAAGTGCTTTATTCTATTTGATTATTTGTACAACTGTGTACGTTTAACTAGTGTATTACTTTGTACGTTAACTAGTTGTTTTACTGTGAACGAACAGGGTTCGTTCGGTTAGTTTATTTGTAATTTTGTTTGATTATTTGTACAACTGTGTACGTTTAACTAGTGTACTACTGTGTACGTTAACTATTTGTTTTACTGTGAACGAACAGGGTTCGTTCGGTTAGTTTATTTGTAATTTTGTTTGATTATTTGTACAACTGTGTACGTTTAACTAGTGTACTAGTGTGTACGTTAACTATTTGTTTTACTGTGAACGAACAGGGTTCGTTCGGTTAGTTTATTGTACATTACCGTTGTACCAGTAGTTAGTAGTTTTAATCTGTTATTACTACTGCTACGGAACTGTCTGATGCAGTTTGTAGGTGGCGTTGGTGGTGACAAGGGGGAGGTTGGAGGTCACTTTAGTTAGTTATTTCATTGGTTTTTCTTTTTATTATTACGCATGCATTTAACGACAGTTAGAAAGCTCCAAAACCGTGTTTTACTCATATAACATTTAAATTTGCAAAAGATAGCGATCTTTTGCTTTGGCTGTTTGAATAGCGAGAAAAGATCGAATTACACTGAGTTGTAATTAAAAATGTTATTTATTATTTTCCCAGTGTGTTACTTGAGCTCTGGTTCATATATTGCTTTGTGGATTAGTCATACTTTCCTCCAATTTATATTTTCGTCAAATGAAAGACAGCAGTTCTTAATCCATATTTGGTCTGTTGTCAATCCTAAATCTATGAAGGAGCTTACAATGTGGTATTTGGGTGCATTTTGACAGATTTCTCCTTACTTGTGATTATTCAAGTTTCCTGTACTTTTTTTTTCTTTTCTTTTTTTTAGTTTTAACGTCATTTTCCCCCAGCAATTGGGGCTCAGACGGTGCCCTTCACAGGGACTTTGATTTGACAGTGAGAAATTTCTTGGCCGGATGCCCTTCCTGACGCCAACCAATGGCTTTTTCTTTTCGCAAAGTTCTAAATTCTCCTCGACAGCTCGGGGAATCGAACCCGGAACTTTTGGTTACTGTGCAGTGCACTAACCATTAAGCCACGGCTCCAAGTTTCCTGTACAAAGTGCTTAATTCCTTTTCATGCAACAAAGTAGTTTCAACGAAGTGTGAAATCCTTTGACTTTTTTTAAAAACAGGTATTTTCCCGTTTTCATGTGGTGTGCTCTGCTCCTTATCTGCGTCTTTTATTGTCCCTAGGCTGTGTTGTAAGTTGACACAACATTATAGATTCCGTTTGGAGACCAAATTTTGTCTCCTTTTTCTACAGCTGATTGTGGAAAGTTATATACTGAAGTTATAAGTTATAAGTTATATACTGAAGACTGTTGTTTTCATTTTTAAGTCGATACTTGATTGCCTCTCCCATATGTATCTTTTTAATGCAAAAGCAGTCTTCCAAGCATTTTCTTACGAGATGTTTTAAATGAATATTTTTAGAGCTTTGTAAACCCAATTAAAGCGTAAATTTGTTGTTACCATGTTTATAGTGATTTGGTTTTTGTTTTATATCAATATCAAATGACTAAAGCTCTTCAGAGGCTTCAAACTTGGTGAAGATCTCTTGCATTATTCCAACGAAAATAATTACCAATATTATTTCGTTTCTTTTACCATTACCATTACCAATATTACCCTCCATTTGCCAATTATACCATCCAACTTTTTGAAAAATTAAAAAATTGAAATTTTATGCATTTTAGACGTGGACTCTTTTTAAATGAACCCATAACACATAAAAGGAAACGAAATAAAAATGTGAAACGTTCATCATGAAAAGGGTTAGCTTTATGTTTAAACAATTGCCTCCTTGGCTTTTCCCATAAACAAGAGTTTTTTATTTCCAAACATATGTTACTCTTTTTAATCTTTACGATTAATTTGGTACATATACGACTTAGATTTCTTTTCGTCTACAGCTTCCTGAACTTAGACTTAGTGGGTTAGAAAATGTGACAAAACGCAACAACTTTTTCATCGAATATTTCATCGAATGCTTTCATCGAATGCTTTCATCGAATGTCATTCGAATGCTATAATTTCTTCTCCTCCTACATCTTCCGTGGCAATGATTTTTTGCAGTCGATCGAAAACGAAATACAGTAGACTATTTATCTTGATATGCTTTGACAGAAACAGGTAGCTAAAGTCTCGGTGAGGCATATGCTTATTTTACTATCTAAAAACTAAGATTTTGTATTTTATCTACTTGTTGTTGGCAGATATTGAAAGGAAAGGAACAGAATTCAGTGCTTTAAAACAATGAAAATGTTGAACTTTTTAGACAGATCATAGAGATGTTGACACGCAAAGCTATTGAAAGCAGGAATTATTTAGTTTCTGTATAATCATTTAATGAAAGGTTTAAGTTAAATTTGGAGTAAGCTTTTTCAAAATATCGAATTTTTAGAAAAAAAAACTAGATAGCAAAAAACACAAAAGAGAATAGGATATTTTTTAATTTGTACATTTCTGTGATTATTGGCTATGAATCTTACTGAAGGAAGACCTGGAAATACCATCTGTTGTGTTTGACGTTAGGACCTAAAGCTGAATAACAATGCTTTTTTCAGGGGTTTTGCTGCAAATGTTTTATGTTTTCTGTATTTGTGTAATATTTCAACCCTTCGGTGTCTCGCTAAAAGGAGCAGCCGAGAGTGGAAATCTACGGAGCAAATCCTTATGGCGTCAACACTCAATTAAGCAAAACTGGAATATACAATTTAGAGATAACAAGGGCTCTTCTAATGAATCCAATATTGGGAGAGATGGTTATGAAAACTCTCTGTCACAAGAAGAGGTATTTACCAAGAGACAATTTATTGGAAATTACAATGGTAAAGGTTATAAGAACCAGAACTCTCAAGATCCTTATCAAACTATAGGCTTGGATGGCAGTATTTCACCCTTAACTTTAGACTCTCAAATAAGAAATCAAGTTAATTATCCTAGCAATGAAGACATTCTACATAGCATTCCGTCTTTATTTCCAAGTGACATTAACTTTGAATCACTACAAGGAGCAAGGGTAAGCGTTTATTTATTTGTAATTTTACATTACATTTTGAATACAGAAAGAGTAAAAACACGGTATTTATAGGTGTAACATTGAACCAGGAAACAAAAATGACACTTAAGATCTTAAAGTCGAACAGTTTGCAGTAGCAATAACTTCGTAACATACCAAAGTATCCTCATGTAATTGCTGCCTTGGTATTCAGGTATTCCAGCCTTCTGAAAAAAGAATATAATAAGAAGGTAAATTCTGTTTGATCTTACGTCTTTGTAAAACATTCTCCGTTACCTTGCCTGATATTCCTACCATAGTCTTCGAAATTTTGTTTTGGTTTTAACGTCATTTTCCCCCAGTAACTAGGGCTAGGACGGTCACCTTCACAGGGGCTTGGATTTGGCAGTGAGAAAATTCTTGGCCGGATGCCCTTCCTGACGCCAACCAAAGGCTTTTTCTTTTGTGAAATTTCCAAAGTCTCCCGCTCGAATCGAAGACGGAACTCTTGATTACTGTGCAGTTGCACTAACCATCGAGCCACGGCTCCTCCTACTATAATCTTAGAAATAAACAATTAATAAACAGTAGTATAGATGTTTAAGATAGCAATTACAATCGAGCTTATTTTGATAAGACACTTATGCTCGTATTTGTTTAAATCAAAAGATCAAATGAAAAAGTCAAAAGATATTTTATTCATTTCCAAAACAAATCCAGAATCCAGAGCATCCCATCATTTTCTCTTGTTGGCTCCCCAAAGCAATGAAAGACCATGAACCACTTTTTTTTCTGCTTAGTTAAGGGGACTGTAGCTGGATAATACCGTAATCTCTCTAATTTAGTACGGCCTAAAAAATAATTATTTCGGGCATGCCGCACTAATAATTAGAAGGAATAGATTACTATCTTTAGACCACTTCTAGCCCGCACTAATATTTAGAGAAAAATTTAATCTTTCCCGCACTAAGTTAGACGTAAAAAAGAAAAACGACAAATTTATTTTTGGTATTCATTTTTTTATTTCATTTTATTTATTTATTCTTTGTGTTTTCCGTTTTTTGGACTCTTTTCTTTTCTTCTTCGATTACTCTTCTCTGTTTTTTAAATGTTTCCATCTCAGGTAATACCTTTTCTTTCATTTGACAAAATTTCTCATTCGGAGATTTGAAGTAAAACTGAGCTGGTATTTGAGGTCAGCAGAATAGCTTCTTGGTCCATTAACTTTTACCTTAAGTTTTCCGCCGTATTTCAAAAAGAAGAATGTTAATTTCGATAAAAATTCTGGTATGTTTCCAACTGTTTACCCATTATTTTCCACTGCTATTGCATTTTATTTTGGACAAGAGCACCAGGTCTGTTCTCAGGGGCAGTTGTTATATTACTCCTTCTGCATCCCATTGAGATTGATAGATATAATAGCCCCCAATGCAGCATTGTACCACACTTTCTATAATGATAGGAATTTCAACAATAACGGCATTGATTAATGCATGTCGTTATGTAGTTGTTACTTCTTGTTGTAACACATCTCTCTATGAATGTAGTTTCTTCCCTTGGATGACTAGAGTGAAGAGCACGCTAACTCTTGAGTGCTTTCTTCATCATATGACTTGAGTGATTTAAAGGTTAAGGTTGACTCTTCTCTAATGACATGGGCATTTTTTGTCTTTAAAAAAATCCTTTAAAGTTCCGTCAAGGAATTCAACTTTGGGGCTTTGACCTTTATCTCTTTAAGTTGATTTCAGGAAAAGCAACAACAAGGTCATGATCTGATGCAATGCTTTCTGCTTCATTGTGATCAACAAACTCTCTTTCGGAAATCACACTTTTCTCTACCTCAAGCCCAATATTCTCTAGCTCAACATCTGAGAGCCATTTCTTTACTTCAATGGCTCTTGCTTGTTTTAGCACCTTCTAATCACTCAGCTTAAATAGACCTACTTATATCCAAGCGTTAGCCACACGTTTCTTATGATCATGCTTAGATAGGTGTACATTTTTACTTTTCTAGAAATTTGTAAAAATATTTTATTACCATTGCGTTCATTTCTTTACCTTACTTAGTGCTAGCAGTTGCTGAATGACGACCGCGTACCCACTCCTGGGCCGAAGAACACCTGCCGGTAAAAGGATTCACCGTGCCAAAGGGTGACCTGAATATAGTTGTGCCAAAGGATATCTGATTCACCAACGTCAAAACCCCACAATCGGTTGCAGTTTTACATCAATGCCTAAAATATCGTTATTTTTATTTCTTTCCAAATCATTAATCTCGGTTCTCACCCTTTCAAAATCATCTTCAATTCGTCTTTTCTATCACAAATCTTTCCTTTAATCAACTACTTTCTTTCTCAGCTTCAATTCATCAGCTACCCACAAACTAGCTGCTATTATGAGGTTATTTGTTTGTGTGATAGTATTAGTTTTCAAAAATATCAACGTTTCATTAACGTTTCTAAACTTTAGCTACAAAAATTTATTATTTACCATTTTAAAGCTAACAACTTCCGAATTCCTTTGAACCTTCATTATATACCTTTCTGTTTGGTGACAATTTCAACGATCTCGTCTTGCTCCACTTTTCAAAAACAAGCTCAACATATGCATCTTTTCTGGCATCTAATCCTTTCACTTTTTCTTTTTTTTTTCTACATTATCTTGTATATTGCCTAAACATGGCTCCCAAACATTAACTAATTCATTCACAGAGTCTGATTCAATATTAGTTTTACTAATTCGAACTCTGCGTCTGACATAACCAACTATTTTCTCCTATGCATCTGGCTTGGCCACTAAGTCTTTGTTCAGTTACAGCACATATTGTTATTATTATTATGTAGTTCAAGATCTCTCAGATTGTGCTGGTAACTTAATTGTTATCAGTCCAGTACCATAGGACGCAGATCGACAGCACCTTGCTTAGGACGTTTGCTTATCCTAGCAAGGCAGTTTACTGGATGTTATTTAGCCTTTTCTGGTCGATACGGAGTATTCCTATCCAGTCACTTAGACGGTGGACAGTTCCACGGGCTCCAATCACTACAGGATTACAGTTGTTCTCGTCTTCCACATTCTGTTTACTTCCATAACTAAATCTTGATACTTGAGGATCTTTTCTTGCTCCTTCGTCTTCACTCTGACGTCCCCTGACACAGCAATGTCAATAATTCGTGTTTCAGCATTTTTCTAGTCGACAACAACTATGTTTAGGCCTCCTTGCCTCTATTACTCTATCACAGTAGATGATAAAGTCCCAGAATAGTATACCATCAACGTTCTGCAACACTGGCTCTGCTCGGTGATCTTACCATTTCTTGGTGTGCTTGAAACCATGGGAACACAGCTCCCAGTGGATGACAGTAGAGACTATGTTGTGTCTCTTTCTATACTCGAGTTGGAATAGCTTCTCACCCTCGCTGAAGATGTAAAGCACCGTCTCATCCCTCGTTCCACACATCCTGTACTTTGATGTTCCTGGTTCCTTCATGATCTTCACCTTGAAATTCTTTGAAGGTAGAGCCTGATCTTGAGCTGCCATCAGCAAGCCTTCAGTTTCTCTCTTCAACCTGTCGGCTTCCAACCATTGCCAGGAATCTGTTTTTGTTTCTTTGATCTTCACAGGATACTGGTTGTGTAACGGTTTCTCCGTCCACCTCTTTATTCTTTATTATTTCTGTTCGGTTTTCAACTCTGCTCTTCTCTTGATTCTTACAAACATCTCCAGTACTCTAACTTCACTACACTCTTTATGCTTTAAATAATCTGACATGCTGCACTACTCCGATCTATCTGCTTCTTCAATCGACATCATGCCCCTTCCTTCTTCTTTCCTAAGTAAATAAAGCTTATCAATGTCCGCTCTCGGGTTCAGTTCTCTGTTTATTGTCATACATTTTCGTGTCTTTTTATCCATCTCTCTTAGCTTTTCTACGGTCCAGTCAAGTATTTCAGCAGAGTATCAAACAGCTGGGACAGCCCATGTATTCATGGCTTGTACTAAATTTCCTGCGTCCAGACTTGTTTTCATCAGCTTCTTCACTCCCTGATGATAACTCTTTCGTACTTTCTCTTTTATCTCTCCTATCTTTATGTCTGCCTCTAGCACTCCCAGGTACTTGTACGATCCGTCTCTTATATCCTCCATTATCTGACCATCTGTTATTCTAATTCCATTATCCTCTACTTTCTTCCGTCTTTTCAAAATCACCGTAGTCATTTCTGTAATCCAAATCTTATCTTGATATCGTAATAATAATAATAATAATAATAATAATAATAATAATAATAATAATATATTATTATTATTACTACTTTTGTATACACATATGCTTTGACGTTTTGTACTATTTTTTTATCAGATCACATCAACTTTCTTCTCATATCAAGGATCATTCTGATTTTAAAAATTCAATTAGTGTTTCTCTTCAGTAATAAATTTACAAGTGCATAGATATTCTATACATGAAAGCTATCAATGTCAGTGACAATACTCTCTAAAAACGGTATGTCACCAAACCCGTTTGATCCTGAGACTGTTATGATCGAAAGTCTCACAATTTTTCAGCATGTTTTCCTTTAGAAGTAAGAAGGGTTATTATATTGTTTCTCGCTGGACGCAAAATATTTAATTACTCTTAATAAAAAAGATAATAGTAGTAATAAAAATAATTACGGTTGGCAAAAAGAGACTTAAAGCCAGAAACAGAAGCCCTGGTCTGTCCTTCTCAAGAGCAAGCACTGAGAACTAATTATAGCAGGCACAGTGTCGATCGTACAGCAGAAAGGGATAAAAGCAACATTTGCGGTCAGAAAGAGGAGACTGTATTGCACATCATTAGTCAATGCACACCTCTTGCCCAGAAGTAAAATATGGAGGGTCACGACAATGTGGCTTCAAACAAATGACAAATAGTATAACTATAAATAAACCTGAAGGTACTGTAGAGACGTTACGAGCAAAAATTCTGTGAGATTTCATAATTCATTGTAATAATGAGAAAGAAGATAGCACTATATGGGACAGCTCCAATACCTCTGACGTTGCTTGAAAAATAAATGTGTTGCTGCATTTTTCAGGCAGTAAACAGTTTACTACTTGATACTACATCGGCGGCAGCTGAACAAGAAATAGGCTGTGCTAAGAAACGATTCAACAATAATAATAACAATAATAGTAATAACAATAAGATAAAAACAACAATTTGTTGTCGTTACCTGTGCCAAGGAGGTTTTGTATTGGTCTGCGTTTGTCCGTTTGTCCTGTTGTCTGTTTTTCTGTATGTTTGTATACAAAATGGGAAATTCCTTATTGACAAGAAGCAGGTTTATTTCAATTGTGCTTAGCAATGATTGGATTGGGAAGAATTGAAAAAGTGTGGTGAAGCTCTAATATCAAGTGGCTAAGAAAAAGTATTGGGAACAAACTAAATCAGTCACCACATTGATGTACCTTTTGATAGTCCTATGTGTAGCATGCGCTTTACATGTTGAGCGGGTGGGGATGGGTTGGCGGACTGTGACCCATATACTGAAAGAGTGTAGTAAAGTGAGTCAACGTGAGTATAAAGGAAGGGATGACATGTTGTACAATCTATCTATTGGCAGTTACGTGCCGACAGATACTTTGTAAAGGGTGAAAAACTGGTACGATCATAAACCGGAAGATATCATGAAGATGGAATATTTCAAGATTGTGTGGAACGTCAATATTCATTGTTACCAGGTTATGGAAGCTACAAGACCGAACACTGCATTTGTGAAGAGAAAAAAGGAGACAAATATAATTTGTATTACTGTATGTGGAGGTAACAGGACAAAGAAGAAGAGCTGGAAAAAATTGAACTTTATCAAATGCTTAAGAACGATATTGAGAAAGTTTGGAATTTGAAGAAAGTTGGTGTCATACCGTTGGTGACTTTATTAGTGATGTTGAAAGGATTTAGAAAAATGTCAAGAACATGCTTGTTTCGACGTAGTTAGAAGAAGTCCAAAATACTGCTTTACTGGGAACTGCACGAATTTTGAGAAGTCACATTTATGTGAATAAATAAAGAAAAAGCATTGCTTGGATCTTTCTACTTGTTGTAGCTTACTTTCAAATTACTCAGGGGAAAAATTTCTTTGTATCTTGAATATAGAATTAATGATAATAATAATAATAATGATAATAATAATAATAATAATAATAATAATAATAATAATAATAATAATAATAATAATAATATAATGATAATAATAATGATAATAATAATGATTATAGTTATAATAATAATAATGATATAATAATAATAATGATTATAGTTATAATAAAATAATAATAATAATAATAATGATAATGATTATAGTTATAATAAAATAATAATAATAATAATGATTATAGTTATAATAAAATAATAATAATGGTAAAAACAACCCTAATACAATTTATAGATGAAAGTATGGGCTATCTAATTAATATGACTTCTGGTAGACAACAGCATACAGAGAAATGAATTTTTTGAAACAAATACAATTTAAAGAATTAGCAATTAATGTCATTATGCTATGAGAAATGTTTGTTACAACGATAACAATGGTAATTGGAACATTTGGTGGGATCGAAAAAGACACTGCAAGATTTATTGACAAAATACCAGGAACTAAAAACTCAAAGAATTACAGAATTTTCCATTCTCGCAAATCATATTCTTATAAAAAAAATCCTCTGAGTAGGATTATCCATTTGCAGTTACCTTTGACTCTTGGTTCATTAAGTGGTCTGATTTTTTTGTAATATTACCTAAGTAATGGGTAAGCAATAATAATAATAATAATAATAATAATAATGTCTTGGGTATTGACATTAAACTGCATCCGGTTGTGGAGTTTCGACGTGGGCGAATGAGGTTACCCTTTGCCACAACTACCTCCAGGTCACCCTTAGGCAAGGTGTAGCACCTGTTAGCCTACCCCGATACCTTAATATACCGGGTTGGCGTCCGGCGGGGTTAAGTCTGTCTCATGGGGAGGAGGGCCTCTTCAGACATGGCAGGTAGCCTTCCTAGAGATGTTGTCTCGATAAAAACACCGGTGGTTGTGTCACCTCATCAACACTTTCCTCGTTTATGAGTGTTATGTCAAATCGAAGAAATGGAAATAACGGCGTGAATGGTGCTGGAGGCAGTTATGTTGAAGGTGCCTCGCCCTGCAGGTGTCCTGCGGTATGGCAGCGCAGGCCCGGTCGTCATCAAGCAACTGCCAGGACTGGGTGGTCAAAGTGCATGAATGTTGCCGTAATGGAATGCTATTTTGCAAGCAAGCCGGTAGATACAAATGGTAAACCAATTAGAGGATATAGGAGAAGGATGTTCAATTTATGGAAAGAGCGAGGATTGTTTGAGTGTACAGAACAAAGATTATGTGATCAAGCCAGGGCAATACGGAAAAATGAATGGCTAACAGAAATAGAATTAGAACAAATTAAGAGGAGAATTAATAATACAAACATTATTGACAGCGACGAAGATCTATTAGAATCAGATATGTTTGATGAGGCTGAGGTTGTTGGTGAGATGCGTAATATGGATGCACCAGAGATTAAAGATAATCCCGAAAGGGATGACAATGAAAGGAGAATTATTGATGATATTGTTAAAATCATGAATGAACAGGATGTTGACTGTTTCACTAGCTTTAAAAAAGTAGACAGAAGGAAATTGAATGACATCACAAAAAGGGTAAATAATATTATAACAGACTTAATAA
>RDPX01000139.1:1769796-1781332 GCA_003991215.1 Morbakka virulenta | reverse complement strand
TTTTCAACCATTGCCAGCTTAATGGGGATGCAAATTCTTTTGTCTGCCTCACATGTTGCCCGTGCATCGCCTTGTCCTGACACCCTTCTTTCCTCTGTTGTTTCTGTTCCTTCCTAAATGTTTTTATTTCACTTTTAGATGGTCTTTTCACATATTTTTTGACTGCTCCCATGATGTCAGAGAGAGCTCTTATTGGCCGATGTATTGGCTTAGGCTTTCTTCTTCGGATTTCACGAGGTATTAAACACCCATCAGACCTCCCACCCCTTCTTCTCTGTGTACATAGAGGCGGTCTTCAGCTTTCGTGTCTTCCGATCTAGTTGTTCTAGCTCCTGTTGCGTCCAGTCTGTGATCCCTCCTCCATATCTGAAGAGAGATACCGCCTACGTGTTTATACCTTTTACCAGGTTTCCAGCATTCAGTTTTGACTTAAGTACCTTTCTCAATCTTTTGATGTACTCGTTTTGCACATTATTATCATTATTATTATTATTATTATTATAATTAATTATTATTATTATAATCATTAATTATTATTATTATAATCATTATTTTTATTATCATTATTATTAATATTATTATTATTATTATTATCACAATTGCTCAGATGTTCTTCTCATTGATCATACAAGAAAAATTGGTGGACCACTGACATCGCTGTACCTTCTTATATAAGCGTGCATAAAACTATATATTAAATCAAAACCAAAGTTAAGGCCCAGAAAGAGTATATGACGATGCTGAGCTTGACAAATATCCTTGAAAAAACTGGAAATGGGTGAAAAAATAAAACAGCCACACGGTCTTCAAAAGCCAATGGAGTACAGGGGTAGTATGATAAAATATCAAACAAATTGAAATAATGTGTTCTATACAATATTTTAGCATTACTATTCCCTAAAATTACAGTTATTATTTTTGCTATCACTACTTCTATTACATATTTTATTTAATTATTTAATTTGGAAGAGCAGTGGTTTAATGAATTGTGCAGTTGCACAATATCCATGAAGTTCCGGGTTCGATTCCCTGAGTACGTGAAAAGAATTTGGAACTTTACAAAAGAGAAAACCGTTGCTTGGCTTCAGGAAGGGCATTCGGCCAAGAAATTCCTCACTGCCAAATCCAAGTCCATGTGAAGGGCACCGTCTGAGCCACAGTTACTGGGGAAAATGACGTTAAAACCACAAAAACCCAATTTGTTGAGTAAAATTAGTGAAATTCAGATAGGAATGGAGGATGTAAATAAATCCAAATGATAAATGCATCATGTCATCCATTTTCTTTGCAGTGACCCAGGAAATGATTGAAAAAATTGTCATCTCTCCTCAAGGTGCATTGAAAGAATAAAAAGCAATGAAAAAAAACACATCTGGACTTTACACAATTGCCCCATTTTTAAAAACACGTTTAATTGACTTCAGTACTGTTAGATACATCAGCGTGAAACGACTAAAGTCCGTGTATATTGTCTATTAAACCAAAAGTATAAATATATGTCCAACAACTAGTCCAACTCAGTATATTTCAAGTTACATTCACACGTGCAGGGTTATAGATTATCAATGGTGGCTGGGTATATTTAGATTATTGCTTAGTTGAAGTGCATAATCACCTAGAAGAGTGAAAGTCCGTTTCCGTAGGGGAAAAAAATCTAAGAATCTCATGAAGTTAATAGTTGGGGATGAGTAAAAGCATTAAAGTAGAGTTAGTCAAATTTTTGATGAAAGGGATGATTCAAAGCTGCATCCAAATTTTAAAAAAGTAAAGACAGAATATTAAAGCAACAACAAAACGTTAAAACATAATTTGAAAAAGGATTCCAACAAACCCTTTTTGGTTGTTTCTACAAATAATGGTTTGTTACAAAACAGGAACTCTTGCAGTCACAAAAGAAAACGCTAGCTCTAATGGATTTGGTTTCTTTATCAAACATTAATTGCTAGGAAGTTACTTCAGTTTGAAGTTAATCAAAGTGCTCACAACATCAGTTGTGTTTCATTTAGTATCGAGTGCAAGTTTGGAAAGAGAATACTAACTGTACTCGAGACTTTTTTTTAGCTTTTTATTTTCGTGTAGATAAGAATAACTTTACCTTTTTAACATAATATTTTTTCCGAGGATGAAAAAAGACACCTAAGAATTATTGTCATGCACTTTTGCATACAGTGGAGCTGACATACCAAATGGAAGTGAACTTGTATATCACATGGTATTTTAGGTGTAAAGGTCCAAATGAGGAACTGGATGAGATAAAGAAGACTTTGTGTGAAAATATATGAGAAGCAATCTATTTCCTTGATTTCAGCTTAAATTAGTTTTATACTGTTTTAGCATTTTGTTTTCCAAAAATGATAAAGTTAAAAAAAAAGGCTTGAAAAGAGTATTCAAAGTGAAAATTGTAGAACAAAAATTTCTCTAAATTCTGCCTTTTCTCCTCTGTTTTGTCTTCTGTAAATTTATATGTAATAAATATTGTGTCAAATATTAAGTAAAGAATAAATGTTAACATGGATGAAAGGAAAAATACAATACAAATAATATCTATTGATTCTAATCAAAAACTTCTTTTCGAGTGGGTAGATTTGATATTAACGAGAGGAAATAAAGCCGGTAATCTTGATAAGATATGATACATTTATTTTGTCTCAAATAATAATCTAGGGAAAATAAATGAAAATGACAATTTTTAAGTCTTCCTCACGAGTGTTACAAGGTTAGGAACAGTATTTCACTAACAAGAAATTACAAAAGGAAATCATCCTCTTTATCAAGTTACAGCTTGTCTTTATAAACGAATAATAGCTATTTACCAACTCGTCTTCTTTTGCGATCTTGGATGAAAGAGGAACTAATATTATTCTCGGTTAGCGTTGTACTGCACCCAAAAATTTTCAATACATTTGTATGAAGAAAATAAAAATTTGTGCTTGAAGATTCTAAAGCAAACATGAGCGGTGATGGTTCACATTCAGACATGTCCATAAAGAGACTACCAGTGGAAGTTACCTATTTTTCCCTGAAGGAAACTTTTCCTTGTTTACAAGTGTGGGTGAAAAGGTGCAGATAATTCTTTTGCTCGATGCCCTTTGTTAATTTGTTTGTGGTCTAGGTTTCGCTTGGCTACGATCTCTGACCTTCCCTTCTATACCACCAAACTCCATTTTCAAAACAAATTCATTGAGCGAACGATAACGTCACCTGTTGAGTATTCCAATTGCTGAACATCTCATAGCCCCAATTTATTATTCATGCACGGATCAACTGGTCTCTCTTTACCGTTTCTTTCCTACTTCACGAAAAATATATGTCTTATATAGAGATTTTGTAAAAATCAATACCCAGGATATAAAAAAACGGGTGTTGCTATGAGACGTGCGGAATTATATCTGCTCGTTGGAGCAATTTTATTAGGGATATCATGGAGTAGAGGAGAAAAATCCCAAAGATCTTCGGAAAACTCGGTATCACCAAAGAGCACCAAGCGGGTAGGTTTTTCATCTTGGTTTATTGACTAAAGGTAAATTGATCGTCTAGACGTATCATACAGAGACAAATTGCTTACAACAGGCTGAAAAAGTTAAAAATAAATATATATATATATAATATATATAAAAATAATAGAAGATGCATGTTAAATTGGGTATCTCTTTGACATAGTAATTTGTCCAGAAATTCATCAGCTACGAGGATGACAAGTTGGTGATCCTTAATCCATGGATTAAAATGATAAAGAGCCAATGCCTTGTTGAATCTTCAAGGATACAGAGAAGACGTTCTTCACTGTTACAGTTTATTCATTAATCAGGACAACATTTAATAACATTATTTGAAATAATGATTCGAAAGCATAACTGCAATCTGATACTACAGAGGATTAATCTCAACAGATATATTTATATTTGGAAATAGCTGATACTGGAGCTTAAGAAAATAACAAAATGTTCTTGTTGTGTTTTCCCAGAAAGACATTGTTATAATATTGGTGTAACTTTCAGAATTACCTTTTCGGATTTGACCTCTTTACAAACTGGATTCACAAAATGGAATCAGAACGTAAATGTCATTTTCAAAACTATGCTAATTTTGATTTTGATTATGGATCATGATATTTTTTAAATTTACTTTCTAGATCTTTAAAGTATTTGGAAAAACAAATATCACTCAGTCGTAATAATAATCCTTCCCCTATTTTCACAATTTTTAATCTATCTTACCTTTATTTCAGAAATTTTTAATTCTCTTCAAACATACACAACCAAAGATAACCTGATATTATTGTTGATACACACATCTTCTTATAACATGATTAATACTATTGGTCCCCTATGTTTTAACTCAAAGTATGTTCACAAACACCATTTTGGGCCGCAAATGATTCAATAATAGCAAAAGAAGGACATTGTACCACCAGTAAAGAAGGAAAAAACAGAGATACGATTGAATACTAAAAGGAATAGTATTCCTGTGATTAACCCTAGTCTTTAGGGAAAACAGTACTCAAGAGCAAGTGACAAATATAACAAAGCATAAGAAGTGTTGTCGGAAATGAAGGATCAACCTAGCACATCTTCATAAAACTTAGACCTAAAGCTATACCTTGTGACTAGCTAGTAAGCTAAAAATAACTTTAAAGAATACACAAGATGAAGCAGATGGTAATAATAATAATAATAATAATAATTATTATTACTATAAGTATATTAACTATAACAATTATAATAATATTAATAGCCAACAGTGGGTATCGACACAACAGAGCATTAGTGACAATTGAAATTGCATGAGCAACAGAATACAGGTTGGTAGAAAAACAGAGAAAATTTGGTGAAAGGAAAAGTGTTGAATTTAAAGTTAAAAAAGTGGAAACAGCCGGTAGTGGAGGAGACTCGTGCATCAAGAAGATTACATATCGCCCAGGGAATTTGTCTTGTAAAGAGTATTATGCTTGATTTTAGGACTAAGGAAAGAGGTTAGTTCACTAATGTTGGCTATTTAACTTCAGCTATTTCGTTGAAGTAATGATAAAGCCATAAAGAGTTGTAAAAAAGGAATCGTATCAAGATTGTTTGATATGTAATTAGCAAATGTCATCATGAAATAGAACATAAAAAGCAAATATATAAGTTCTGAATAAAAGAAAAATAAAATGTTACGTATTGTGCTGATAACAAGTTACGCTATAAAGAAGAAGGAAAAACAGANCCTTAATCCATGGATTAAAATGATAAAGAGCCAATGCCTTGTTGAATCTTCAAGGATACAGAGAAGACGTTCTTCACTGTTACAGTTTATTCATTAATCAGGACAACATTTAATAACATTATTTGAAATAATGATTCGAAAGCATAACTGCAATCTGATACTACAGAGGATTAATCTCAGCAGATATATTTATATTTGGAAATAGCTGATACTGGAGCTTAAGAAAATAACAAAATGTTCTTGTTGTGTTTTCCCAGAAAGACATTGTTATAATATTGGTGTAACTTTCAGAATTACCTTTTCGGATTTGACCTCTTTACAAACTGGATTCACAAAATGGAATCAGAACGTAAATGTCATTTTCAAAACTATGCTAATTTTGATTTTGATTATGGATCATGATATTTTTTAAATTTACTTTCTAGATCTTTAAAGTATTTGGAAAAACAAATATCACTCAGTCGTAATAATAATCCTTCCCCTATTTTCACAATTTTTAATCTATCTTACCTTTATTTCAGAAATTTTTAATTCTCTTCAAACATACACAACCAAAGATAACCTGATATTATTGTTGATACACACATCTTCTTATAACATGATTAATACTATTGGTCCCCTATGTTTTAACTCAAAGTATGTTCACAAACACCATTTTGGGCCGCAAATGATTCAATAATAGCAAAAGAAGGACATTGTACCACCAGTAAAGAAGGAAAAAACAGAGATACGATTGAATACTAAAAGGAATAGTATTCCTGTGATTAACCCTAGTCTTTAGGGAAAACAGTACTCAAGAGCAAGTGACAAATATAACAAAGCATAAGAAGTGTTGTCGGAAATGAAGGATCAACCTAGCACATCTTCATAAAACTTAGACCTAAAGCTATACCTTGTGACTAGCTAGTAAGCTAAAAATAACTTTAAAGAATACACAAGATGAAGCAGATGGTAATAATAATAATAATTATTATTATTATTACTATAAGTATATTAACTATAACAATTATAATAATATTAATAGCCAACAGTGGGTATCGACACAACAGAGCATTAGTGACAATTGAAATTGCATGAGCAACAGAATACAGGTTGGTAGAAAAACAGAGAAAATTTGGTGAAAGGAAAAGTGTTGAATTTAAAGTTAAAAAAGTGGAAACAGCCGGTAGTGGAGGAGACTCGTGCATCAAGAAGATTACATATCGCCCAGGGAATTTGTCTTGTAAAGAGTATTATGCTTGATTTTAGGACTAAGGAAAGAGGTTAGTTCACTAATGTTGGCTATTTAACTTCAGCTATTTCGTTGAAGTAATGATAAAGCCATAAAGAGTTGTAAAAAAGGAATCGTATCAAGATTGTTTGATATGTAATTAGCAAATGTCATCATGAAATAGAACATAAAAAGCAAATATATAAGTTCTGAATAAAAGAAAAATAAAATGTTACGTATTGTGCTGATAACAAGTTACGCTATAAAGAAGAAGGAAAAACAGAAGACTTTAACATCAGGTACAGGATCGATGACCAAAGAAGGAAGATAAGAGTTAGTCCAATTGCTCCAGGTAACATGGTATTGTCAGTGAGCAAATCAAAAACTGTATTCAGAAAATAGTGATTAAGAAGAGTAGAACACCTGTAGAGAACGACATTATTTGCAACTAATAAAATACTGAAAAACTGCTTAACAAGTGGCAGTTACCTCATTTCACAGGGTATAACCAGCTTGAGTCTTTACGATATCACCTACCGTTTGCTCTGAAGGAGCACAAATAATAATAATAATAATAATAATAATAATAATAATAATAATATTAATAAATAATAGTAATATAAATAATAATAATAATAACAAGTGACGAAAGACATGAAAACATTTTTGAAAACGAAGAATTTTTGCTCAGGACAGTTTCGGAAATGCTAAAGACAATATTAATAGATAGAGAAAGAATAGTTCGAAAGGTTGTTTTCAGCACTAATACAAGATATTTTTTAAATTTAGTTTTAGAGTTTTGTTTAGTTTTATTACACAATCGGATTCGAAATTTCCCTTGCGCTGAGTAATGCTTTCTCTTAGGTTTGAGAATGGTTGTTTCATATATCAGAACATGTTTTGTATTTTTAACTAGAACTATTTGGTAGTTATTTGTAACAAAGCCTTTTTTCATTCAATAATAATACCGGGTCACTGGGTTGACCCGGTAGGTAATTGTACTAAAACGCATACGAAAAGAATTACTTCATTAATAATAATAATGGAAAGACAAAGGTAAAACAATGGAAGAAAAAGCAAATCCATGAAGAATTTGCAAGGCATTTAAATAGGATTGACTATGAAAAGAGCTGGCTATGGTTATGAAACGAAGATGTGAAATGGTGCAGGGAAGCATTAGTGTATAGTGTACAGGGACAGTATATGGGGATCAATTACACAAACGACTTTTTTGTCAAAACAAGAGATTTGTTGTTATGTACAATGTGTAGTGACAAAGGAGAAAAAACTAGTCATCTGGTGAGCTAGTATGCCAAACTGGAAGAAAGAGAAAATAAACGGAAGCATGAAAATATAGCAAATTATATTCATTGATTGTTAGTCGAAAAGTGCGGGTTTGAAAGAGCCACAAGATAGTATGAACAGAATCAGAAGGGGGGCTATAGAAAATCAAGACTTAAAGGTGTTTGTAGGATTTTATGATTCAGTGTAATAAGACTATTTGAGCAAGAAGGCCAGACTTTGTTAGGATTGATAACAAACAGAAGAAAGCAAAGACATTGCAGTTCCGTGTGATTGTATGATTAAGGACAAAGAACAAGAAAAGAAGTAGAAGTATGAACAAAAAAGGGAAGAAAATAGAAGGGTGTGGAATATGAAGAAGGTTACAGTACGTCCTGTTGTGATTGGTTCAGTATGCACATCACATTGCTTCGAATTTACATGGAACGAATTTGAATTGATGTAAAGTTACAAGTGGTACAAAAGACAACACTCTTAGGAACAGCAAGGATTTTAAGAAATATATTGTCTATGTGAGCCACATGGTATGACAGGGTGGATTCTTGATCAGCTTGTTGCTTGTTGCTCTCTCCTTACTTACGCAAACCAAATTAATTGATATCTTGATGTCTATGAATAAATAAATCAGTAATATATAATTATCATAATTATTGTTATTATCATAATTAATATATGATAATAACAATAATGATAAAATAATAATAATAATATAATGATACTTTGATTTTCTATAAGAAGAGTAAGTCTTGCTTAATTATTGACGCCACGTCCCTCTTTGACATTAGAATTGAGAAAAGAGAAGGACTAAAAATCAGTAGAATCTGGAAATGTATTAAGATTAAAATCATCCCTATAGTAATTGATGCAATCAGAACGATAACTAAGAATTTTTTGGACTACCTTAACACCATTAGTCCGAATATTCACTTCGGTACTCTACAAAAAGGGTGCTGATAGGAAACAGCGAGGATTCTTCGTCAAGAACTAAACATTTACTTCGTTTAGTCTTTTTTTCCGATCTCTACCATTCAAGAGTTGTGGTATTCAGAAGAAATAATAATACTTTACAGTTTGACTAAAGAAGAACGAGTATTTAAGAACAACACTGTAAAAATCAAACGTAACAGTTATAATAGAAGGAAAGAGAAAAAATGTATGGGCATTTTCTGGGGAAAATGCCAAGCACAGAGGACAAAGCAATGACATAGGGGTGGACAAGGAAAATTGATAGCAAATTGAAATGGACGCACTAATTTTTCTCTGGCACAAGAATATCTTTAGAACAAATTCCATGAAGTGTAACTTCAACAGAATATTTCATTCCCCATTATCTAGGCTGTGGAGTAAGAAAGTTGAAAGCGTAAGCCACACAATAAGCCAGTGTAAGATGCTATCCCCCAAAATGTATGAACAAAGACATGGAAATATCAACCCAATATGCCAACTGAGAGCTCTTTTGTCTGTTTAAAATAAGGAGAAGTGAGAAGTGTTTCAACACTTAACAGAAAAGATTGTTGAAAATAAATCGGAGTGCAAACATGTTGTGGAACATGAATATCCAGTCGGAACAAGCAAGTAAAGCGAGAAAAGGGCATGCATATATATATATATATATATATATATATATATATAAGAGATTGATGCAAACACGGTGTTTGTGCCTTGCAAGACCATCCGCTCCATTTCTGCATGAAACTACGAGATGAATTCTCAACACGTCAGAACACCATCAGGAGGAACCACGTCCGGTTTCGCCCCTTCTTCCTCTACTGTTTAAATGACGTGGCGCCCCCCCCCTTTCGGAGGTGTGTATATATTGCTTTATCCTGGGAACACAGAGTGCGTGACAAGAAAAAACAGGAAACTCGAAAGTTATGGGGAATTACGGATATTAAAGTGATACCAGTAGTGGTCGGTGGTCTTAGAATAGTAAGGCGCAGGGGAGAAAATGCTTAAAAAAAAGGAATTCATGGAAAAGATAATCTTCCTAGGAACAGAAAGCTTTCTAAGAAAGGCGCTGGAATGAAAAGAGGAAGCATAATCCAATGGGCCATTTGCTGCTAAATAAAGCTTTTTTCTTTAGAGTATTTCCGCTTTAATATTTGCATGTCCGCAAACGTTTCCATAATAACAATAACAATAATAATAATAACAATAATATTAATAATATCAATAATAATAAATCAAATGAATTTTTGAAGCTTCAACTTTTTTTTCAAATATCGCATTTAATATCAAACCTTTCATTAATTACAATTATTTGCTGGCTTTATTACACAAAAAAGCTTTCCAACCAGACCATTGATGTTTAATTATTTCATGACAGGAGTGATACTATAAGACAATACTTCTTCTATTACTGCTACTACTACTACTACTACTACTGGTGTTGCTGCTGCTGATCCTCCTACTACTTCTATTACTACTACTGCTGCTACTACTACTAATACTACCTATATTACTACCTATATATACTACATACATATATTATTATTGTTATTAATATTAGTAGTAGTATTTTATTTCTATTATTATTATTATTATTATCATTATCATTATCATAATCAGTGTAATAATAGTAGTAGTAGTATCGGTAGTAGTAGTTATAATATACTACTATTATTATTATTACTACTACTACTACTTTACTACGTTTTAAGTAACAATTCTAATAATAATAATAATAATAATAATAATAATAATTAAAATAACTTCAAAAATAGTTTAATCATGCTCTCATTTCACCACAATCATATATTTTAATCATGCAAACTTTCTAAAATTAAAACTTGATAGGTAATACAAAGGTTTAACTGTATAGAATAGAAAGGTTTGTTGAAGAAAAAAAAGGTCTGATCTGGAATTTTAACACCCAGATTGACCATGTCATGAAACCGAACCAAACCAGGATATATGTGTGTTACTGACGGTTGGATGGAGCTAAGGTTTAGTCATTGACCAAAACGACAAGGAGATTTGTTGGGATTTCGAATTTGATATGGAAGTTACTACCACTGCTAGAATGACTGATGTTAAAAGGAAAACCAAGAAGAATATGATCTAGATGATACAAGGAAAAAACGAAAAGAAGATGAGTTGTATGTAACAAGGGAGAAAAGGTTTAAGATGCAAACTGTTAACATTGTAAGGCGTGGGTTGAAAGTCATAAAAAGAGAAGAACTGTAATAGGTGCTAGATATTATGTTTGCAGTTAGCTACTTGTTTTGGAAGTGGTGATGGATCCTGTTGGTTGAGAGATAATAAACTATAGGTTTCTATGACCGTATGTTAATTAAGGAAGATGTTTCTTTTTGATGGCAAAATAATATAAAATATTTTCTCTGGTCTTGCACAAAGGAGAGATAAAAGGATAATTTACAAAATGCACCATTGTAAATAGTTATCAAATTTACTGTCAGCTCAAGTTATTGTGAAATGAAAAATAGTTCTAATTATTAAATAAATTATTAAAAATATTAATTATTTTAATAATAATATTAAAAGCAATAGTGATAGTATTGAAAATAATAAAAGTAGTAAACACAATATTCGTTATTAGCTGAAGAGGGTATACTTTCATTATTTTTATCTCTCGTTTAGTTGAAGGTATTTTTTCCTTCTAGAAAGAGACGATGTACTGTCACTGGATAGTAATAGTAGTTATAGGATGCAAAATGGCAAAAGAAGAGAAATAAGACAATATTCTCTTTATAGAAGAATGAGAACCAAGCTATATACTCTATTTTTCATTGTTATTATTTTATCATCAGTAGCAGTAGTGGTAGTAGTAGTAGTAGTAATAGTAGTAGTAGTAATAGT
>RDPX01000139.1:1739459-1768487 GCA_003991215.1 Morbakka virulenta | reverse complement strand
TATATATATATATATATATATATATATATATATATATATATATATATATATATATATATACTCAATCTGCAGACAGTACTGTTTCGCCCTTTGTGGGCTCATCAGTGCAGCACAGAGCTTCTGAGACATAACTCTCTGGCCATGTTGCCGGAGCAAACACAGGTTAAAGAGTTATTGTAGGATCCTGCCAGAGTGCTCAAACTACGCGTGCGCAGTGAGCATTATATATATATAAGGTACCGGTGATCAGTGAAGATCATAGTTTCAAGAACTTGGCTACTTGGAAAAATGACAAGGGAAGTTGTAATCACTCAATCTAACCTAGTTCAGGATTATTTTTTTTTGTTCTTGTTTTCATATATAATTTTAATTGTTTTGTTTATTTTTTTCTCGTGTCCTCTATTTTCCTTCTTTTTTCATTTCCTTTTGATAATCTTAAAGTGGAAGATTAGTCTATTAAATATCTATTGAATAGTTTTGTAAAATGCTGTTGTGAGAAATGCTTCTGTTGCATAATTTTCATATATATCAATGAAAGTTTTGTCTTATCTCACAATTTCCAAAATAGTTTATCTAAGTACAGTATTGCAGAATAAATAATTTTACATTTCGTTTTTTTTGTTTATTTTTCACCAGTTCGACTTACCAGCTCCAGTAGCACCGATTGTAACTAGAGGAGAAATTGCACCTCGGATGTTGGCACCTGGGTATTATTCTCAAGAATGTAATGCACATAAGGCATGTCCTGAAAGTAAGTAATTATGAATAATTCTGAGAATATTTTTTATTTATTTGATTTGATAATTAAAATAGAAAGGCAACCAATATGCCCACCAGATATTTCCACTGCCAGATATCTGCACCGTCAGGTATCTGTAACACATGTATCAAGTTGAGGTCCTTCCTTTAGTCTCATGGAATACTTCTACAAATACATATTTTTAAAAAATTGTGTCATCAATCTGTGTTTACCTAACATCAGTAGTACCCTATTGGTAAACGTCATTGTATAATATATGATGTCTATGCTATGTTGCTTAGAAAAATATTCTCTTTTATCTAGTTAGGCAATCAGCAGCTATATGTGAGCATTGTTAATTATTGTTTTGATAAAACAAAGCGACCTGGAACAGACGAATATTGAGAGTCTTGGACACTGTCCCAAATTACTTTAATGGTTGTAAATCTTATAAAATAGAGTATCGTGGATTCGGTAACATTCTCTAACTAAAAGATCAATAAGAAAAGAAATCCAAGTAATTATGTGAAACATTTTAGTGTTATTTTCAAGCTGAGATTGTTTTTTTTTTACTCAACTATATTTCATTATTTTTGTGTTTATATTAAGTCTATCTATATCTGTGGTAGATTGTTGACAAAAAATAAAAGGAAAATGACTCTTGGTTAAAATGAAGGTCCACATTTTTAGTAATATCTTTTATTATTTTAGCGAAATCCAGGAAATAAGAATTGTTATCCATATTTAATACAATTTGCCTTTGCAAACATCACAGCTTACGAGCCAAATCCTCGTAATAGAAAACACAATGGTATAATTCACTTTATGTCTTCTTCTACAGAAAAATATTGCCATTTATTTCTTTGCGTGCATTGCTTGAAAGAAAATGTTGCTTGTACACAAAATGGTCAATGTTGTGAAGGACAATGTACATATGGTCGATGTAAGGCTGGTGTATCAGAAGGGCAGCCAGGAACATTCTGTGACAGGCATGAAGATTGCGCAGGAGAAGGAAAAGCCGCTTGTTGTGTAAGGTAAGATAAATGGAGTCTTCTCTTAACCACTTTACTTGTGTAGCCCCCTTTTAAATGTCCTGACCATAATGTTCAGTCACTAATCGGAAATATACTTTAAGAGAATTACTTTCTGTATCTTTAAGGGAAATAAAAGACTTGAACAAACAATTTTCTTACAATAACATTGCAGATCCACTCCAAGCTTTCCCGTCGTACAAAGAATGTTTTAGAAAAAAATCTTTTAGTTTTTACGTAAAACTTCCAATACACGTAAACCTTCTAAGCCATAAAACAATCTTTTTGAGAAAAAAATTCAAAAGCTTTTTATAACTGTGTCTAAATTATAAAAAGGTCTTGAAAATTCAATAGTTTTTCCATTAGAATAAGTGTGCTAGGAGATATTAATATCGCGTTATTTTTTTATGCTAAAATTTTTATGAACACATGGAAACATCATAAAAGTACCTTTTCTCTGGTAAATAGGTTTTGAAAACTGAATCCTCTAAACCTATGTCAAGTTTTGAAAATTGAAAACTGGTCCATAGAATGCAAATTGAATACAGACTTCCTACTCTAGCCATTATCACTCTCTATTTTGAATTGATACAGTTACAAGACCATAAATCTACCAATAGTAATACAAAACTACTAAAACGATATTGCAAAGAATGTAGAAACCTGAGAATTTTACTTGTCATATTAACCAAATGTATTTTATGGACTGGTTTAATAAATTCCATAAATTTTAGCCATCTCAAAACAGTATGGTTATGAATTCGTATGGGAATAATTTTTATAATATGGCACAATAATATCAAATAATTAAAAGTTTACTCTATTTTCAATATGTTATTTATATAATACACAAGACAAGTAAGTTATTGAGCATTTATAAAATTATTAATCGATATTTGATATATAAGGGATGCAATCTAAATGACCTATTACTAGCTGATTCATTTTCTTCAGTCATAAAATCTAGTTTACATATGTAAATACAAACTTTTAATCAAGAATTTTCAGCAGGTTTGAACAGAGTATTAAAAGATCTACCAAAAAGCTGATGTATAGTTTTATTTTTTGGGAGGTGGTGTTCTCATATTTCTGTCTTGATCAGACTGAAATTAGTTCATACTATAAAGGCTGTCACATGAAACTTTTGTGAAAGAGATTCGTAAGTCCTACACAATGTAGCAGGGCAGAATATTAAAGAATCATTGATGAAGACTAAAATCATTAGCTAATATATAGTAGTACCCATAGAACACGACTGTGTTTAAAAAAACTAATAGTTTAATCTGTATAATATCTTGTTTTGTAAATAACAAAATGATGCTTGTGCTTTCTCTGCAAGGTAGCAATCTAAAAATATTTTTCATTAGCCAAAAAAAAATGCCGCCATAAAAAATGTCATATGTTTCATTCCTTCCAATGCTAAAAAAGCTTATTACTTAAGTCTCATTTATTTTAATAGGTCAATAAAACCCATATATTGCTAATACCATTAACTGAACCTGGTTGCCAGAGTTTGTCCAAAACCTCTTCAGAGAAGAATCCCAGATGACAAATGTACAATGGGTTACAGTGGGAACCTAAGCAAAATAAATAGAGTGTAACTATCGAAGCATCAAAAAGTTTGGTGTTGTAGTTTCTTAAAAATTGATTGAATACTACAAAAATGACCATCAAACGAATAAAAGTAGCTTGTTATATAAAAGAAAAGTCCCAACAAATAAAGAAGGCAAGCCCCCTCTTTAAAATACAACAAATGTAGTACAATATCTATGGATAACCCAAAGTCACGTGGTAAGCATTTTCATGAGTAATGTCCAATAGAATATTGCATTAAATTATTTAGTAAAATTATCATATTTGATTACATAAATATATATCAAGTAATGGTGAATTTTTGTTTTTGTAATTGTTACTTCTTTCGTTCTAGTAAATGCTTCTATTATGCCTTGTTTTCGTAACTGTTTGTCGTTTATTAATGTTTTAATTTCTACATTGATAAGATTCCACTGTTTATTGTTATAGAGAACCAGCTATTAACCCACATATTTCTATATGCAAACCTCCGCTTGCTGAGAACATGGTCTGTGGTCCAATCAACTTTTTCAGAAATGTATATGTCGGTGCTCAAGTACAGAAAGCTTGTGGACCATGTAAACAAGGGCTTATTTGTAAACAAGTTGGGTAAGTAAACAACCAAAGTAACCTTTTATCGATGTTAACCAATACCCGTAGAAATTCATGAATGTTTCCATGGCTACGCTCCTGAGAAACATGGGTCACCTTATTAAAAGTAGAGTTACAGAGACGTTTTACATTCCTGTTTTTTCAACAATGAAGCATTGTGGTAAAATTATTTAAAACCCATTAACATTTAACGGAGGCATATTCAATTTATTTATTATGTACAATTAAAACTTGAATTACAATAAGAAAAGAATTTAGAAGACATCATATTGTACTCGCATGTTTACAGAGCAGTTTTTTCTAACTGTACAGTTTGATTTGCCTTAACAATTAGTCCATTAGTACAAATACCTTGTTTATGTTTCATAATAAAGTACTGTAAACAACATTTGCTTTGTTTTAATTGATGTTATCTTTAATGGATTTAAGTCTTCCATTCGGAGTCCTCTTTCGAATTTAATGCAGCAGACAAGGTACTAGAGTAGAGTAACACTATTGTATATATATATATATATTCCTTAGCTGTAAGTCCAAGGGCATTGTATTAAAAACTAGATCTTCCCGTAGTGTATCTCGTATGAAGAATAAATATTAGTAAATTAATTTATTGATTTCTTCCCTCTCCTGATTCCATCTCAAAACCACGTGGAAATGCAGAAGTGTGTCACTTACAACGCAGAAGCAAATTGGGCACATTACTTCCAGGGACGTGGCCAGAGTTCGAACCTTAAAGGTTCGAGTTCAAGAAGATTAAAGAGCACAAAGAAAAAAAATATCAAATGAGAATAGTAAATTACTCCCATTAGTATGGTTTGGAAAATTTAGAGATCGAAGATTATCAACATAGTAATTTTACGCCTGAGAGGAACGTTTTGGAAAAACTGATTTGGAAGTCAACTTACACTCAATATTCAGCACATTATAGTAACACCTGAATAGAGTGCAATACCATCTCCGTTAACATGTTTGTTTCAGCACTTTCCAAAAACGTTTTTAGGCAAACACCCTTGAGAAACACCTAATAAATGTTTGCTCTTAACTTTTTTCTCCACAGATAATACCTTGTACCGAATTCAGTGCTTTTAATAATAATAATATTATTATTATTATTATTATTGCATCATGTTATTCCTTTTAAACTATACTATTCCTCAATGGCTTTCAGAAATAAGATATTCGTTTGACAAATTTGTTTTTCAAAAAGAATTGTTCTTTAAAAACGCGCACTATTCAGGCTGAATAACGCCAAAATTAATAAGGAATATACAAATATACAGATATAAATAGTATTTGAGCTAGCAGAAAACAATGACTGGGAAGCACATTGATGGGTAACTCCTAGTTTAATAAAATGGTTTGCCAGTCAATTTATCTTTTTATGGGAAAAAGCTTTTCTAACTAAGGTCTGTTAAACATTTAACTTCCATTCTCTATTTTCTCTCGTTACAGGTTATTCGGAATTCATGAAATCTGTATGAAGGAAGATGATAAGTAGATCTCAAACTATTCACAAGCTCGTCATATTTTATGTGCTGGCAAACATTATGATCTTCAAGAGATCAGACTTAATTGTAAATGTACAGAATTTCAAGAATGAAGACCTTAGTATATATTATACCATCTTTGCCTCTTATTTTTTTGCTTTAGTCAAAAACTAGGCAATAAAATTTGGAGGGTAATTAACATTTATGTATTCCAAATATGATCTCAAGTAAAACGTTTACAAGCTACAAGTTCCAATTTCATTAATTCCGACTTTGTTATTAGTAGTATGATAGAACATGTGTCTATTAGTATAAAATGAAAATTTGGTAGACAATGAGAATTCCATCCCAAGATTAGGTGGTCAACAGATAAGTAGGATTATGAATATTTCAGTCCACTTGTATGAAGAACTACCTTGTTGGTTTAACGAAAATAAAAATTATACAAAGTAGTTTCAAGGTTTGCTAAAGTTAATTGCTGCTATAACAAGAAATATTTTCTTTATTAACTTTCATTTGGATTAACTAATTACAGTTTGGTACTTACAAGAACAAATTTTAGATCCTTAGGCCAGATATTTGGGACATAAGCTAAAACATTCTTGAGGTCAAAATTTAAGCGACAAATATAGGTATTTTGAAATATGATAATTATCAAGATTACCCTTGCAGCAGGATGTTATTGGTCTTGTTAAGGCTGGTAAAGGAAATGAATGACCTTTGTTTGACGCGGTACAGTGATTTGCATTAGACGTAAATACAGTATTATTCTATAATTATCAGTCTCTGGTATTGATAGATAGGAAAAACGGAAAATTCTAGAGCACTTATAAATCACAACTCTTGTATCAGGACTTTGATCCTCACTTTCTATATGTCTTTCTGTAGTTCCAGATGAAACAAAGTAGCTTCGAAGACAAGAACTATCAGAATTAGGGACATTGATTTAAGACAAGTTTATTTAAACAGTACCAATCTTTTAATATCTATGCCATTTCTTCCCTCACAATTTATGAATTTTTTTCACCCACAAACGAATATTTTCTGAAAAGCAATAATGAAGTAAGAGATCAATAATCAGTTATAGAGTATCAGCTTAGCATGACTTTGGTCTTTTACCTTCTATCCTGCAAAGAATACTTAACAATTCGATGATTTAAAATTCATATTCGTGTACATTTATGATGGTATTTGAAAAGTGGCTAAGTGATAACAGTTCTTATTTATGATTGTCCCTAATTTCTGCTGATAATGGGATTACTCTGATTTGCGATAGCTGAGGTCGAAACAGGGTTTATGTTTAGCGACAAAAGATATTAGAGAAAGTAAAAGAAAGCTACTAATAAGACAAAAGGTGGCTTGCTATTATATATGTTGTTGAAAACTAAAAAACTAAGCCAACTAGCAAACAGATAGCAATAGGTAGTTGCCATCCTTCTCACAGCTTGCTTAATATGACAAAGGAATAGATAAATACGACGAAGGGGTTATCAAAAACTGTACTTAACTTTTGGTCCACTCCAGTTTTCTTGTCTTCTTAATGCCAGGTCCTCAGTGCACTATAAAGTAAAGCAAGCGTAAGGCAATAGCATGCTCTAAGTAGACCATTACCGATATCCTTCTCCCGATTCGAGCTCTCACATCGTAGTAAACAAGTGTGAAAGTCAAAAGCGAAATATAAACGTTCTGATATAAAAATTGTGTTCTAATAGGATTTGCTTTCTCTTTAAACCAGATAACAACCTTATATAACATTTACATAAAACCTTATACAAAAGAATATTATAAAAGAAGGACACATAAAAAAAAGTTTTCTAAAGATGAAAAAAGTAATTAGTTGAAGAAGAAAGCTTAGGAAATCAATGTCCACAAACGAAAGTTAAAAACGTTCTTGTCAATTGAAATACTTTCAACTGGGTAGGTTTTTTTTGCTTGGTATGAAATTAAATTACCATTATTGTTTAAGTTCTTAATAATTGTAATTGTTTATCTTTATCATCTAGAATTTAACAATTAAAAAATCAGTTGCCTGCTATGACAACGGGTAGATAACCAACCTGTACTTTATGTTAACATTTTTTTTCGATAAAATCTGTAGAGAGAATCTAGTTTTGTAATTCTTCTGTAAAAATACAATATTCTACTCATTATGCTGTGTATAATGCTGTGTAACATTTATTCTTGTACAAGTTATCCAATCTTAGAACAGTTCCTAAGAGCTCCCTCGTTGGCAAATTCGTGATTAGCTTAAAAGGCAAGAATGGGGCATTTTTAATCTGCGATAAGAAAAGTACATAGAAGTGTAGATGATGAGTCAGAAAGGACAGAACGGACAGAAAAATACAAAAAATATACTTATACACACACACACACACACACATATATATATATATATATATATATATATATATATNACATTTTTTTTCGATAAAATCTGTAGAGAGAATCTAGTTTTGTAATTCTTCTGTAAAAATACAATATTCTACTCATTATGCTGTGTATAATGCTGTGTAACATTTATTCTTGTACAAGTTGTCCAATCTTAGAACAGTTCCTAAGAGCTCCCTCGTTGGCAAATTCGTGATTAGCTTAAAAGGCAAGAATGGGGCATTTTTAATCTGCGATAAGAAAAGTACATAGAAGTGTAGATGATGAGTCAGAAAGGACAGAACGGACAGAAAAATACAAAAAATATACTTATATATACACACACACACACACATATATATATATATATATGTCAGGTTTGGCAACAGGAATGAATCCAATAGCTTAAACAGCCAGGACTTATTAAAGCTGTCATACACAAAAGTATCTTATCTGCAACAATACTTTGCCTCTCGTCTACCTAGTAATGTGGAATGATTTCATGTCTCGTCATTTCACCCATTACAGTTATTACCACCACCATAATCATCATTATCACCATGATGATGATCATCAATATCACATAACGAGTATATTACATATTAAGCTACGGTGGTGTTTTCACTTTTACCTCTCCACTAATGCCCACCTTCAAGATCCTGACTACTTATGCTAAATGTAGCTCCAAAATTGACTTGCCCTTGCGTGAAAACTAAAGTTCTGAGTCACCTTTTTGTGTTTTTGAGGTGACATCAGTTAAAAGTTCGTTTACAAGCTCATTAATTGGTAATTTTAGCCTTTTTAAAATAAAATTTCAAACAAACTATCTTTTAAGTGACTTGGTTCTTTGTAGCGTATGTCAAACCAGACAGTAAGGTCTTTGGAATGAAGAAGCAAGAACTAAATACCACGATATGTCTAAATTTTTCTGCAATATATCGATTTGGTTTAAATGATCTATGAAGGTATACATAAAAATGTCAATTCTCAGACAAATGGATAGATCTCCATGACATTTATCCAAAGTGAGAAGAAGATATGCTTTACTATTTTCTGTTTTTCAATATTGACTGATTACTGCTTAGAATTTTAAACGATAAAAAAAGTTAAGTCTTAAAACCACCAAAAATTCAAGTTTGATCCACGCCTGAAAAATTGATGACATTTCTTGGAAAACCTACAAGTAATTTCAGTATTAAAGCTAAGGTATGGAAATCTTCTTAAAAAATTGGCATTACAAAGGAAACCATGGATAATAAAAGGCATCTTGAAATCTTTTAGAAAAGAAGGTAAAATATAAAAACCATATATAAAAGAAATAAAGGGACTAAAATTTCTTAATGCATACAAACAATGCAGAAATTTGGTTCTCATACTTAAATATAATATTCCTAATGTATCCATAGGTTTATGGATACATTTGATGAAGAAAGAGTTACAGTAATGATATTTTCAAAGAATTTAATAAGAGTTGGAAAGCTGGCTTGTTTCATGAGTTTTCTGGTTATGTTACTTGTGAAAGGATTTCTGAAATCCTACAGCCTTTCCTTTCAGATTTTTTTGAATGGAATTATACCTGATAAGTATTCCAATTATCCTGGCATTTTTTTGGTTCCACTCTCTTTCTTCTTTACATCAGTGATGTTTCTGGTAATTTGCTTCAGTTTATCAACACATATGCTAATGACACTACCCTGTACCCTGGTGTTAACCACAAAATGCAACTCACCAGGAACAAGTCAAACCTGCGGAAGATTTGAAATCTGACCTCAGAGAATGGCGAAGAAAGTGGTTGTTTCTTCTGATGCAGCTAAAACACAACTGATGTCGTTTAATATAAAGCTACCACTCATTTTTTACAAAAATATAAAGGTAATCATTCTTATGTTAACCTTGCTGAGTTGCTTTTCCTCTTGGGAAATGTTCATCAATGAAGATGGTCGGCTTGTCATTTTGTCTAGATCTGTCTTGAGATTCTTATATTCAACCCATTGGCAAGTTTACTTCTGAAAAGGCTGATTCTTTGTATCGTACCAGAAACCACCTTACGCCTGAGGCCCTCATGTATCTCTATAAATTTACCATTCGCCCTTTCATGGAATACTGTCCTCATATCTGAAGAGATGTTCAGTCATCTCATTTTGATGTTTTTTTTTGCAACTTGACAGGTCCAAATATTGCTGCTATTCTTCAACCTTTGTCTCATCGACGTAATGTGGCTTGTCTTAGTTATTACCATACGAATTTTCTGGGCAAGTGCTCTGATGAGCTTTCCTTATTGGTACCACCTGAGTTTATTGTATCTCATTTGGCGCGTTCCTCTCAACGTATTCATCCTAATGCAGCTGTAATAAATCTTTCTCTGATTGTAGGCTTTTTCCTCCGACTGCAAGGTTGTACATTTTTGGTATTGAAAGTTGGGTCAATTGTCAGTAGTAAAAACTACTGTATCGCTACAAAACGTTACGATCTTAGAATATAGCATTGCACCTCTGATGTCATTGAATAAAACAAAAAGAAAAGCGCTTTAAAAATAGACCCCTGTGGTACCCAAAATGTAATCCTTACCGGTGGTGAAATAGTATTATGGCATTGAACAAGATAAAAAATTCAGAAGAGGTAACCCTCAAAACATGCCAATTTATATTTATATGTTCCATACCTTGGTAACTTTTGGATTAACTTTGAATGATTTATCGTGTCGAAGGCCTGAAAAGGCAAAAAGTACGAACCTTTCTAACAGTTCTTGATCAATAGAACGACGAATGGAATATACAAATAGTGTTGTAGCAAGTTGATTACTTCCTTTTCTTCTGCAACTAAACTGATTATTTGAAAAGATACCATGATTCCCTAGATAATTCGTTACTTGAATATAAGCTGCCCTTTCCAGTATTTTCGAAAGAGAGGTAGCACATATAGTTGGACTGTAATTGGCTGAACCAGTGGTAACGCCAGACTATTAAATGGGATGATTTTAGCTGTCTTCTACCTCCTTTGTACTTTAGAAGTTCTTAAAGTGAGATTTATAAAAAACAAAAATTGAGCAGGTAAATCACCAATGGAAGCAGCTTTATCTTTCTTATTATTATTTCTATCTTCATAGAGGATGATACAATTCAGTTACATTACAATAAAAATATAATAAACACTGCTGTCAACATATGTCCTCTTATGAGAGAGAAAAGTATATAAAATTAAAAACTAAAAATCAAATTACTTAAAAACCTTGTCCCCAGGGGCTCTCTCCCACTTCCTGATATTCAAAAATGCCAGGAAAGCTGAGAGGAGGCCCTGGGAACGAGGATGAAAAATTAGTTGACTGAAAATAAAATAAAAATGAAAAGAAAAACGCTATTAAAAATATATTTAATTCTACATATATTCAAGTTAAAAATTTCATTAAAATATCTCGCTCCCAGGTAATAAAATTATCTCTTCCCAAATTCTAATTTGCATTTTGGCTGTTTTAGTTTTTTCAACTTGTTTCCTGTATTCATGCTGTGATTTTGTACTTCGAAATAGTTTTGGAAATTGCAACAAACTTTGCCATTTAAAGAATTTCGAACCAACTTGACTCTGCAATCTTTCACCGTTTCCTGAATGGATGGCACACTTTTTCCGATAATCCGTTTAGCTCTCTTTTCAATGGACATTATTTTCTGTGATTGTGTACCTGCAAGATGCAATTTAACAGATAGCATGAACGTTAGAATAGAGGAGCCGCGGCTTAATGGTTAGTGCAACTGCATTGTAACCAGGGGTTCCGGGTTCGAATCCCCGAACTGTCGAGGGGAATTTGGAACTTTACAGAGAAAGAAGCCATTGGTTGGCGTCAGGAAAAGCATCCGCCAAACAATTCCTCACTGCCAAATCAAAGTTCCTCTGAAGGGAACCGTCTGAGAGGGGAAAATGGATAGCAGCTTTAATCTTGACGTTACAAAACTCAGTCTAATAAACACAAAGAATCAGATCAAAATTTAATCGTGATTTTCAACTGGAAAAAAATATTTCTTTTCCATGTGCAGTTTTTTATAAATTTCAAACTCTTCTGAATTCATTAGTCCAGCCACTTTAACCTTTTATTTTTGCTCAGAAGGGGATTTTACAAACGGTACTGAACTCATCGATTTAGGCTTGTATCCTCTCGCTCCGATGTTTTTAATGCTTTTCCAAAAACATCTGGGATTGTTCGAATTTTTATTGAAAAAGGTCACTATTGTAATTATTGTTTTCTCTCCTTAATTGTTTGGTGCATCGGTTTCTTTATTTCCTGTATTATTTCCAGTCTACTGATCTTTTGCTTCTTTGCACTCTACATAGACTTTAATAACGACATAAAGTTTGATATCTTTTGGTCATGAAATTTGATAGCTCTGCTGTTATCTAAGGGCATATTTTCCATTTTACACGCTTTTCAATTTTGGTGTGTGCATGTTAAAAAGTCGTTTACCTTTTCTTTAAAAAAAGCAGAAAGTACCATTAACGTCTCAAAACTACTTAAAGGCTGCTGGTGCATTTTTTGAGGTCTCCTATCATCTCTGCTTTGAATATCAGGTAGTAAATTCTTGTGATAATGACTTTTCTATTAAACTTTGATTGTTAATTTTACGTACACATGCTATCATATTGTGAGCTGATATTCCCATCGGGATAACGTCTATACAGCAGACAATTTCAGTTTTGTCAGAAGTGATACATCAATAGGTTCACTACTTTTTTGGTCTCTCTCTGTTAGGTTTGGTAATTATTTCCTTTGGACCATATAATGACAAAGTCGTTTTATGTTCTTCGTTTTCTAGACAAAAAAATTGACATTTACATCTCCCATAGGTATTATTTCTTGGTCGTTAGTAACTGGTATTTCTTACATATTATCATAAACTTTGTTATAATCTTTCCATAAATGTCTCGGGGAGAGGTAGGGTGTCTGTAAAATGCACATAATAGACAAGACATTAATTTTTTCAAAAATGTTTCAAACCAATTTACTTTCAAACTCTCATCTGCCATGTCTCTTTTTATTTCCCAAATTATTCATTTGGAGATAGAAGCACCAATTCCGCTACCTTAACCTTTCTTTCTATTTGTGTTCGCGAATGTAAAGCTTAACATCATGTATAAATTGTCAATATCATTGTATCAGTTTGACTATGTGTGAGTTTTTGATAACTATTGAAAATAAATCTTACAGTAATGTTGTTATATAAAAATATTTTTATTTAAGGGAATTTTTTTAAGAACCCACAAGTATTCAAGCGTAGCAATTTTCATGTTTGGTTATTAACGAGAAATTGTAACTCAGAAATGTCAGACTCTGGGTTCGGTTTGACGTCTCTAATCATAAGTAGTAAAACAACAATAGCATTTAAACGATCATTTTCTTATTAAACACCATAAACGTGAGTATACAGAAGCCTTTTTCTCATCTTCAGATGCGGAAATCACGTTAAAATTATGAATAATGCATCTGAAATTAAGTAAGATAGTTCCACAACTTTGAACAGACAGATTGTCAAAAAAATGGGAAGATTATGTCCGTACACGCCTCCATCTTCATTACTTTTTTTAGTTTCAACGTCATTTTTTCCCACTTACTGGGGTTCAGATGGTGCCCCTCACATGTTCTTGGATTTAACAGTAAGAAATTTCTTGGCCGGGTGCCCGTCCTGACACCAACCAATGGCTTTTCCTTTTGTGAAGTTCCAAAGTCGTCCACTGGGGAAATCGAACTCGGAATCTTGGTTACGGTGCAGTTGCAGTAACCATTAAGCCACGACTCCATCTTCATCACTACTCTTGCTATTTCATCACTACTACTGTTGTTGGACATCGTTTAGTGATCGATATCCGCCGCTCTCGAAAGCATCTTAGAGCATCATAGATGTATTGAAGAACATTAGTGACAACTACGAAGATCCAGTGACAAATCCCAATTGTTTTTCGACTTACAAATCTGGAAGGCGTATTTTGTTTTGATATATTGTGGAAACGAATCCCACCAAACTGGTTGCCTGTACTCGACAACTGGCTGATTAACTCCTTTTTAGAACGTCAGGCTCTTGATGCAGTTTGCTCGTATGTTCCTTCTACCCAAACGAGTTAATGCCAGTAAGGAAATTTCTTGTTTCAATGAGTTCATGCCATATGCTGTATAATTTTTGGCATTTAGCTGTGATCGCTACTTCCTGATATCAAATCAATACTTTTAAATCTGGCTATCGATGGCCTTATAAATGCTTTCTCTGATTATTAATAAAAAAACGTTTTCTTGAAAAACACAAAGTTTGCACTATATGTCAGTTTCTTCCAAAAAATAAAATCTTTTTTTGATAGATTCAGATAGTTCTTAAAGAATTTGAAAAACACAAAACAAAGTACTTATGAAAACTGGAATATGTAACTCTTTAAAGATCTCTAAAGTTTTCATTTTTTTAAAGAAAATATTAAATAAAACTTGACACTTATTACAACGGACTTTACATAAAATATAATTTGAACAAAAAGAATTTGTTTTAGCCTTAAGAAGTTTAGACCATAAGAAAGGGAAAATTATTAGCCGAAAGGAAGTCTGAATGCTAAGTAATTCGAGAAAGAAAGCTAAGAGGGAAGGAAGATTCCTTAAGCACAAAACTACAAAAACACTGGTATGTAAACGCTATAAGCAGCGTTCAAGCAAAATATCATCAAGTGGTGTGCATTAAAAAAGCACATTTGATGTAGCATAGGATGCTTCAGTTCTACGATTTATTGAAGCAGAAGAAAGACAAAATTTTCGTTTCTTATTAAAAGGTACGAGTTTTGTTCTTGCCACAAATAAAAATTGCCAGTCACTCACTTTTCATTTCATCTCTTGCCTGAAGATTCAATTCAATATCACCAATACGTTTTAACTATTATAGCAGACATTTTTAAAGAAGAATGAAGACTAGTATTAGAGCATATACATAGACGATTAGAAAAACACTGATACCAGAATCACTGACCCAGAGGAGAATCAATGTTGAATATAAAATAGACTTCAAGGAAATACCTGACTCCATAGAATAATTAGAGGACTTAATACCAACAGAGTCAGATTCACACAAAATGGAAAGGCACGAAATTCAAAGCCTCTGTGAGCCAGATGATCCATGATCCCTTTGCTTATAAAATATTAACTATTTGAAATTCCTCTTTTATAGATGATGCTTGTATCATAAAAGGGCCCCCAAATCATCAGACTGATTGCGTTTTAAGGGTCGATAAAAGGGACTTTAAAGAGCAATTTAAAATGCACCATTTTGATTGAGCTGGAGGATGAAGGTTAAGCATAAACTTGTGACCAGGAAGAAAAGCACCATTACCAATCAGAATCCACTCTGTTAATTCAGCTGCAGTTTCAATGGGACTTTATAATAGTGAGACCTATATACAGAAAGAACAACAAAGGATTGAGCTTTGACATTGACTAATTCGTGACTCATTGAGTAAAAAGGGAGACTGAAGTTGCCGGAACAACTTTCTAGACAGGGTGTAAAAAATGAAATTCTTGGAAAAACTGGTTTAATTAATAACAATCAGTGTGAGATTATGATTAAAACAAAAATTTTAGGAAAAACGTCTTGTCACGTCCATGTTCATAGTATAAACGTCTTCTATGGTGAGGATTAAACGCACTGAACACAAGAATATAGGTAGCATTGTGGGTCTCCAGATCCATGAAAACACCATCAAATACAACTTTAAAAGCAAGAAAAGAATAAGAGACAGGACTCCAGACAGAAAGACAAATACTTACTAGCTTGAAGGAGAGAGAAATATATTACATATAAGATTCATTCACAGGTTCAAGGCCAGGCACTTTGGCTATCAAAACCTCCTTACGCTCATGTACGGCCAACCAACAGTAATGATCATTAGTTATGAAGAAGCAGAAGTTGATAGACATCGAACTTAAGATCGGTACTATTCTTAAAATCGTGTAAATTAAATATACAGAAAAAAAATCAAATGAGGTTGATTTTGTGTGTGATCCACTAATGGATTACTAAAGTAGGTCTCTTTTGAGGTTATTACAGTGGTTTAAAGTAAGTAGATATCCCATATTTGTTCACCGGAAGATACAGATAGAGGAAGACACAACCATGCATGCACATATACCTGCGATTATCCCTTCAGTCAACACTTTTGGGTCAAAAGGGTCTCCCAGGGCATTATTTACGACTTCTGCACTCCAACAAAAGAAAACAAGAAAACAGTATGCATGGTGATAAGTAAGAACCAAGTCCCAGGTGCAAATTGTATATTGGAAAAGACCCCATAGAGCAAGCTGACAAGTTCAATTACTTAGGTAGCTATATAACAGAGAATGGAAAGTGTGAGCTGGAAATCAAGAGAAGGATACGGGTTGCAAAAGGTACTTTTGAAAGATTACGGAAGATCTTGAAACACCGCTAAATGTCAATAGCTACAAAGAAGAGGGTACTGGAGGTTATGTAACATCTACTCAGTTATATGGTTGTGACTGCTTGACAATATCACCATCAATGCAAAAGAGACCAGAAGCGTTCACAGACGAATGATGAGAATATCATGTACACATGATATTCATAGACCATGAAACAAATGAAGACGTTTTGAGGAAAGCTGGAGCAGAAAGGCGTCTGATAAAAACAATTCATGAAAGGCAGACGAGGTTTATGGGACATACCATGAAAAAGGAAGGACCAGAAAATCTTTCCCTTACAGATCGTATTGAAGGCAAAAGAAGCAGAGTAAGACAAAGATTAACATACTTGGGAAGTCTCAAGTGCCATATTAAAAAGTGTACATCAGCAAGTGTGGAGGAAAGGTAAAAGCTGGAGTTCTGCTACATATGATGAGAGATAGGAATCTGTGGAGAACCATGATCGCTAACATCTGATATTGATATGACACCTAGAGGGAGAAACAGAGAGAGAGAGAGAGGGAGAGAAAGCACTCCAACTACCAGGCAGAAACTGCCCAACATGGAAAAACGTAATTATGTATCTTTTTTCAAGGAACGTTATAGCCCACATTGTATCAGATCACAATCAAAGAGAAAGAACTTTTAGGCAAATCGTGGGAGAGGGCCAATGTTAATTTTTCTGAGCTATACACTCCTATGAAGCCTAATAAGATAAGAACAAATCAAGGGACAGTGGATGCAAGTATCAGCAAATTATTAAGTTTAAGAGAAAGTGAAATAATAGTCTACTTAAAAATATCCTTGAAAAGAGGTTTACGTTTACAAAAATTGCAAAATACTTAATATTTTCGGTGACATAAAGTAAAAACATTAGCCAGCAGAAAAATTTTTTTTGAAGAACAATGGAGAAGAAATAGTCATTGTTTATACAATTAAATTTTCTTAAGCTAAACACAGTATGGTTATAAATGCTCAACATCCTGTGAAAGAATTACCATGCTAAAAATAGTTCTTTTACTCTAATAATTTTGAACATTTTGACATGTATGGACTCAGAGGAAGCCATAGATGTAGCCTGATGATGGGAGAAGTATCTCTCGAAACGTTTCTTAGGAAAAACTTACGGGTCTTTCATTGATGGAACCCCTGGTAAACAGTGGGCCCTATGCTGTCCTTCACAGGTTCCCATCTATGAAAGAGAAAACGCTCTTACATCTACAACAATTCTCTTCTCGAAAAAGCAAAATATGCTACTGACAGGTAATATTTCAAGAAAATGACAAATTTACTGATATTTGAACAATAATTTTATAACAAAACCAAAATAATACAATTTTGAAAGTGCTAAAATATCCTCATAGTCCTCATAGTTGTTCATATCCAAGAACGTTTTTTGTGACAATACGTCTCTTTGTCTATGCTAAATTTGCAGAACATTAGACTACAAGTTTCGTTTATTAAGGAAATGTAAAAAAGATTTGTTAAAAGTAAAGAATTCACTTTGTTCTGCTACATCTTAGAGAAAAATTAAAAAATTTTAACTCTGCAATAACAAGAAAATAGATAACATAACTTTTATCTGATTTACTTATATACTTAACTCTGCTGAAATAATGTGGTAAAAACATACTAATATTTGGTCTCTTGAGGCATATAAACAGGAAAATCGGTACTAAAAATGTCATTAGTATAATTACTCAGATTGACAAAGTTTTCCTAAAATGGAGACGTTTTAATGTACTGAACTACTATAGCTCCTGGTACGAATACCAAATATGGAGGTTAAAAAAAAAAGAAGTTGTTTGGCTTTAATATTGCTTAATCTGGGAAAAAACTGTGGCTAAAATAGAAGTGACCTGAAAAGTGTGAAAGGGAAACTCTATTTCCAGCACTATAAATTATAACGTAGAAGCAATGAAGTGCTGACGTATATAGACACGTTTTTTTCTTTATGAAATTGTGCTATGCATTTGCAAAAGAATGCTCTGAAATAGTCAAAATATCTAGCTATAACATACAATATTTCGTACTTTTCCCATATAAATACTGCATTAAAGCATTGGGGAGAGGGAGAGAGAGAGAGAGAGAAAGAGAGAGAGAGAGAGAGAGAGAGAGAGAGAGAGTGAGAGAGAGCAAGAGCGAGAGAGAGAGACAAACAGACAGAAATTGACAGAGAGAGAGAGAGAGAGAGAGAGAGAGAGAGTGTGTGTGTGTGTGTTGTGTGTGTGTGTGTGTGTGTGTGTGTGTGCGTGTGAGTCAGAATGAGAAAACGCAAGTAAAGCGTCAGTTTATCAATTAGTAAAACAAAAAGAGGATTAAAAACAGGCTACCGCATTTTGCTACTTGCTATCTGAAAGAACTGAATTTGTTTACAAAACAGAAATAATTTGAAGATGAATTGCCCTTTCTCTACCAGATTATTTCAGTGATCCAGTATTTTTCTAAAATGCTTACCCCTAATAGAAAAATTTTTATACGCTGGCCTAAAATTTACTCTTTGTTGTACTGGAAGCTACCAAAGTGGTATTGCTGCAGCCTGTTTCCACATTGCTCCTTACTGACCCTTGTTCATTTTAAAGAACAGATAAATGATTTGCTTAACCAAAACCCCCTTTGGTTCTCTGTGGTTCAATAACCCCAAGCAAGAGATTTAAACACAATTAATTTGAGAAAATCTCAAAAGAATTGTCAGTACTTATAAAGAGGAACATTTGAATTAACAGAAATAACCAGCAGATACTTGGATTCAATCATTTTCTTATTTTTGTACAAACCTAACTTCTTAAAGGTCTGCTTTTATGCCAATGTTACACCGTGAGGTACTGTCTTAATCATTGAAAAATGTCCGTTGCTTTAATCTTCATTAAAATAGCACTACTCTTAAATTTATAGATCCTTACAGTCCCATTTAAGAGGATTAATTTTTATGCTTTTTCTGGTTCCTGTCTCTTGAATTCATATTTCAAAAAAGAGGATTTACTGGAGTATGCCTATATTCTATACCTTACCCAACTGAAGAAAATGATTCGGTAGCAACCTTTTTTTCTTCATGGCATATTTGAAAACAAAACGCGACCTGGAATAGTGAAAACATAGTAATCAATGCAAAACAAACTAGTAATTTTAGTTTAGCAGCGTGACCATACTTTGCCCCCAATCATTTCAAATGTATAAAAAGCTCACTTTTCAACATTTGGGCAAAATATTTCAACCGACAATTTGTTTGTTCCTGTGTTCATTGACTACAAATTGAAGGTTAGAAACTTCGGCCCAGCTGAGTTTATGAAGCTACAGAAATCAGGACAACATTATTGGCTGGTCAAGCGATAGAGTACAATACCCTGAATCTGAGGTCAGTCTCATAAATAATTAACCAAATCAACTGCTTGGATGCGCAGACGGGTCTACTCCAAACGGGCGACTTTGGAAGGCTAGATTTTGGTTTGACTCTCTCTTATTTGAATACTATCTTAAAAATATTATCTGTTTCCCCTCATTAGATTTTCTAATGGAGAGGAAAGTCTTTATTTTAACCGGCTTTATTTTGGCCGTTAGCTTCGGTTCTCGTCTCGGAGAAACTGTTAATGTTCACAATGACAAAAGCGAAGAATCAACTCGAGTGAAAAAGGTGAGTGTACTGACGTCTTTACCCATTGTACCAGCACTATTGTCTGTAGGTCTTCAGAAGAAAACAATAATATAGAAGTTTAGATACTTTATTATGCGTTTAATATTTTATATCAAGTTTAAAATGTTTCTGGAGGAGTTTGGCAGTCTCTTTTCTAAACACAGTTTGTAAATGGAAGAGTTGCTTCCTCTCTGTGATGCTAATTCTCACGTCCTTTCCTTTTAGGATTGTATATCTTATCTCTTTTCTATCTATGGTAATATGATTCTAAAGATATCTCGAAATTAATGCCAAAATATATCAACTTTGAAAATTAAGTGTCACCTTTTTAATACAATAACATAGTAGTATTTTGTCATTTATGATTTTAACAAATTTCAAAAAGAATTTGTAGACAACCAATTTCCAGTCATAACAAGACCGACAAAAGATTTTTTTTGCCAGCAATAGAGGATCCAATCTTGAAGATACAGAATTAAATATCTACTTTTGTTATGGGCAAGATAGCGTTGCCTAAAATAAAAATGAATGTAAAGGTTAAGTAATATATATTTTGTTTTGTCTTGTTCAAATCCATGTATTGCAACAACACTTGAAATATTTGATTAAATTGATAGATACAATTTGAACTAAGAAATATATTGCCAAACAGCATGCACCAAATGACATTTAGTTGATAACCAGGAACTCCTTATTCGGTAAGAAATAAATGAGAAAAAAATACTTCCTGAAAAATTGGTAAATATGTTTATTAAAGCAGAATCATAGAAAGAAATACTTCTTCAAGCACATACAGTTAAGCATAACAAATGCTCACACAATGGAAAAACATATTGCTTTGAAATGAAATATTATGTAGAAACTCTTGAGAAACCAAATATCAAAGGTATTTTCTCTCCACAAAGCATTCACCAGGAGCTTTAAGTGTTTATTGAAATTCTCAGTAAAGAAACTGATGGCTCAGACCAAAGATGTTATATGTAAGCAGAAACAAAGAAAATATTGTAGGAAATAGGTGTAAGGATTCAAGGCTAAGATAAGAATGTGGTATTAGGCCTACTTTACATCGCAAAAGAGAAGTTGTCGTTTATTAACTAAATATGTTCTAGAGCTCATGTGATAATTGTAGGCGCTTATATACAGAGACAATACGCAATAAAACACACCATAACAGATTCTTGCTTAAGAATTATCCACAAGTGCATCATTGGAATGATAGCCAAGAATTCGTGTGATAAACTACAGTATCACAAGGGTCAAATTAACTTAAAATTAACAAGCCCCGAAAATTTGAACTCCAGCCAAAGTTTTTGCTGGCCGCCGCCAAATTGTTTTGAAATGCAATATTATGTAGAAACTCTTGAGAAACCAAATATAGAAAATAGACCAAATATAGAAACTCTTGAGAAACCAAATATCAAAGTTATTTTCTCCCCACAGAGTCAACGAATAATGAATATAAGTAGACAATAAAGGTAAATCATGAAGTAACTTCAAAAACAATAACTTAAAATATTCTAAAGACCCTTTTCCTTCTTTCAGAATCATTCAATATCGATTTTTTACCTCTGAGCGGAATGTCTGAACTTTTCTTCCTGCTTCTCAATGCAACTCTTTTTCATCCATCTTAGCATTTTCAGCATTTTCATTCCACAGTAGTAGATTTACATTCTTCTTGCGGGATGTTCAGTATTTTGCTTCAGAGCAGAATGGGCTAATCTGGAAAATAAAAGTTCTCTACTTCAAAAAAGGTTAAATCTTTATTGCAAATCGTGATGATTAGAATACTCTTATCTTCTTCTTTGTCTTCCGGCTATATCCCGTTGGGGGTTGCCACAGCGGATCAGCCGTCTCCAGCCTGTTCTGTTTGTCAAATCAGCATCCCTCGGACCAACAACCTCCATATCTCTGTCAATCACGTCCTTCCATCTTTTCCTCGGCCTCCCTCTTCTCCTCTGCTTCCCTCTTCGCCTTCTGCCGGGTACTTCATAACTCAGTACCCTCCTTCCGACATAATCTGCATCATGCCCGAACCAGCGAAGTCTTAACTCCCTTATCTTTTTTTCCAAGTTTCCTGATATGGGATATTTCTCGAATGTAAACACTCACATATTTATTTGAAAAGAAAACAAAATTCCATCAGTAGGTGAAGTTGATTTTCAGCTTGTCCTTAGATACATTTCAACTTTTGCATCGTTGACTCCAAAAGGGTTTTGGACAGTACAAACAGAGAAACTAAGTAAGAAGAAGAAAAGACTCTTTACTAATTAAAAATTTCAAAGCAGACAGCTAATAAAAGTTACAAAATGCTCCCAGATAACCACGGATCCTTAGAAAAAATATGTTACCCAAGTTGCAAAAAACAAACTTTGAACATGTCATCAAATGCCATGTTTGAGAATTTTAGACCTCAATAATGTGAACTCGTTGTGCAAAAGGATGTAAGAAGAAAATTATGAAACCTTTATTGATATTGTGACTGTAATTGATTGCCATTCGTCACAATTCCAAATGCATGATATTGTTTGTGTTAGGTTTTCATAGTGTAACCTCAATGTCATGCTGTCAAGCATCTTCTTTCTCTCTCTCTCTCTCTCTCTCTCTCTCTCTCTCTCTCTCCGTGCCTACTCCTGCTTAATTTTGAATCAATTTTCCCTGCCTTTACTAAAAGTCCCATTCTTTCTCTCATCAGAGGAAAAGAATGTTGTCTGCCTCTTCCTTATTTTATGACTGATGACCTCCTTATCTCTGCCACTTGAAGGATTTTTTCATTTGTAATTGTTTTCACATATGAGATTCTAAGTATTTTTTGAAGAATCCAAATTTCAGTCACTTTTACTCGATTTTCAATCTTTATTTTGAAAATTCATACAAATCTTACAAATATATTTTTCACGGCCATATTACCTTAAAAAGGAAAAAGGAATCTTTAAAACTGATTCAAACAAAAGACATTTGGTCATCTCCAAAGAGCCATTTATGGATTTATTGGACATATTTTGAATAATTAAAAAGCAATGTGTTTTGATATACCAATCTAAATGCTTTTTCAAAATGTTTTGCCACTCTTAAAGTGGAAATAGGATTTTGGACTCGCAAAATAAATATTTCACACAAATTAATTTTACTTTGTTGGATTGGTCTAGTTTATCTCAAACCTGCAAAAATGTTTACGTTCAGTCTCTCTTATTTAATCATTCCATAAATTCACACTTTGAAATGTAATTTTTACTGCAAAGTACACACAGTTTTAATTAAAACAAGTGATCTATTTTGAAAAATTATTTGCAAAAATTTGGATACAGGTAGCTCTATGTTCTACCTTGAAAGCGAAAAATTCAGGTAAGTTGTTGCATACGAGTGCCGAACAATTTGTATAATGATTTCTAAAAACAGAATATTCAGTTGCCTACGTAAAGAGGTATTAAATTCATCTAGAATTACTTTTTATTCACTTTGTAATACGTTCTGTCTCTTCTCTAAAACAGTAAATACGTGTTTGCTTTACAAAAATAATCGGAATTAATTGGAATAAAACTGGCCACGACAATTATTCAAAATATTGGTTTAAAGTAAGCTTGGTAATATTTTTCAAATATTGCAATGTAAAACAGTAAAAGAATGTATGTAGAGTTTACGAAAGCCTAAGCATCTGTTACTTTCTACTTTACTATCAACTTTTTTTTGCATATACATTTAGAATGACTAATTACCGGTCTTGGTTTACTTTGTATATATGATGACAACTTCTTCCGGTCCAACTTAAAACCTAATTAGTTGTATCATACTAAGCTGCTTATTTGGTACCCGTATTTGGCAATATGTAATATTTAACATAATCCAGTCATGTAGACGACAAAGTCCGAAAGGGTTCATGATAAGATAGTAATCCCATTCTCTGGCAGCTCTTTTGACTTGATGATTATCAATTTTGAATGTTGTTAATATTTTAAAATAACCGCCCATAAAAAAGACTGTTCCCTGTAATCTTTTACTGGTTGATCTATTGTATACTATATCCCGTAATTTTCTATCTAGAATTAGTTTTTTATATATCAATTCAAGACGCATTGTCTTCAGAAGTTGATATCTTTTTGCCACAATTGGTAAATATGTTTATTAAAGCAAAATCATAGAAAGAAATGCTTCTACAAGCACATACAGTTAAGCATAACAAATGCTCACAAAATGGAAAAACATATTGCTTTGATGTGAAATATTTTGTAGAAACTCTTGAGAAACCAAATATCAAAGGTATTTTCTCTCCACAAAGCATTCAGCAGGAGCTTCAAGTGTTTATTGAAATTCTTAGTAAAGAAACTGATGGTTCAGACCAAAGATGTTATATATAAGTAGAAACAAAGAAAATATTGTAGGAAATAGGTGTAAGGATTCAAGGCTAAGACAAGAATGTGGTATTAGGCCTACTTTACATCGCAAAAGAGAAGTTATCCTTTATTCACTAGTATCATAAGGGTCAAATTAACTTAAAATTAATGGGTCCCGAAAATTTGGACTCAAGCCAAAGTTTTTGCCGGCCGCTGCTGGCAAAATTACTTTCAAAATGGAATCGCAATTTTGCAATTTAGCCGTCTACTTTTTGCAACTGGAATGTAACGTTGGTTAGAACAGCACTTGCCAACGTAAAAAATTGGATTCCGAAACATGTAGATCGGTGATTTATTCATTTAAAAAAATGTTGTAATCGTCCTGTCGAAGAAATCGACGGCGATTTGCGATCCGTTATCCGTTAATTCGACCCTCGGTATCATTTCTCAAATTAACACCTTTAATAGCCTCAATTGTAATATTACCTCAGTAATTCTTATTTCTGATGGATTTTTACTTCCATACTTCCAGCTTTGATGGAAAGGAGCGAAAACTCTTTTACCCACAATATTTATGCTAACGTATTTGAGAATCCAATTAACTTGAGGTATACCTGACTGGTTGTAGTTTTTAATACTTGAGAATATGTATTTGCTACAGATGTAAGAGCTTTATCATGTCATGAGTCGTGAGCTTTTCCCGAGCTATGTTTTAAAAGATACTTCTCTAGTCGTCAGGCTGTCGATGGGAGAAGTATCTGTCCAAATGTATTTGCTGTGTTAAAAAGAAATTTACAACCTACTACAATAACAAAATGTCTGCTTTAGAAACTGGAATTATAAAAGATAAAATACTCAGAGGCCATTTGCAAGAGAAAATCCGGGATGAATCTTTTCAGAAGAAGCTCTTGAAAGAGAAAATATGAAAATGGTTGGGAGGAGAAAGATTTGTGTTTTGTAATTAATTTTTGGTGCAAATAAAAGATTCAGATAAAGCCTTCGATTTCAAAAATTGGTACACGCAAAAGAAATGGCAAATACAAAATTAAATAAATTATTAAGCTAATTAATTAAATTACCTTAATATTTAGAGGAACCATGGTTTAATAGTTAGTGCAGTTGCACTGTAACTAAAAGGGTTACAAACTCAATTTTCTGAGGAGGCAGAAGACTTTGGAACATTGCAAAAGAAAATATTTTTGGGTAGTGTCAGAAAGGGCATCTTGCCAACAAATTCCTCACTGTCTCTACAAAGTCACTCTCATGGACATAGTCTCAGCCAAATTACTGGGAAAAATGTTGTAATTTAGTTTTGAAATCTTTTTTTGCATCAGTGTTTATCTATTAATTTGTGTGTAAAAAAAAGTTGATTTTTAGGTCTCAAATCAGTCAGTGTAACTAATTATCCTCTATTTACTAATTTAAAAAATATCTTTTGTACTCGATACAGATGATTGCTCCTGGATATTATTCACAAGAATGCAACGTACACAAACCATGTCCGGATGCTACAAAGTATTGCCATATGTTTCTCTGCGTTGATTGTCTGAAAGAAAATGTTGCTTGTACACAAAATGGTCAGTGTTGTCCTGGAACAGAATGTACATATGGAAGGTGCAAACGTGGATCCGCCAAAGGGCAAGCAGGTAACTCTTTTTAACATCTAAAAAACGTCAGTTTAGTTAGTGATAAGTAGCACAAAACATTTGATTAAAAAAACTGTGATCAACATATTAAGTAGTTGAACAGGTTTAGTAGGGTTTAACAAGGATTTTCATCAGACCACTTACTTCATTTTTGTCAAATATATTTTTCATAAAACACATAATTCAAAAACAATATGATTTTAATTATTTTTCAGCATTACATTAGAATAGTTTGCTCGTGGATTAATAAGAAAATTGATACTGTTTACGACAACTAATACTCCTTTTGCCATTTTAAATGGAAATTCTATTAAATTAAAAAAAGATAGTGTAGGGTTTGTTCATATAATTTATTCTCTTGCTTTTACTAACTCAGCCATTGGCTCCTTTCCTTCCTCCTTATCTTTCTTCTCTTTTCTCTTCCAATTTTTTCTCGCGTATATTTTTCTCCACTATTTTCCTCATTCTTCTTCTTTGTATTTCTACCCTTTTCTGGTCTTTTTCTCTTCCTTTTTAACCATTTTCATAGTTAATTTTCCCTTAGGTCTTCTTATCTTTATTTATGTTCCTTTTCTTCAATGCTATCCTTCTGCTTGTACCAAATAAATACTACTAAAATTTCTAGCGTAGCTACCACTACCACCACCATTACCACCACGTCCAGTTGTATTACTGCCAAAAATATTTGTAGCTCTTACAAAGCTACTAATACTATCAGTTCATTTTTTAAATTCATAATCAAAAATGGTAAATTCTTAATAGTCAAGTTATGTCATTAATACTTTAGGTACATTTTGCGATCGGCAAAAGGATTGCCAAGGCAGTGATTTATGCTGCGTACGAGAACCAGCAATCAATCCTGTTATTTCAATCTGTAAGCCTGCTTTAGACGAGCATCAAACATGTGGACCGTACAATCAGTTTAGGACTGTATACATTGGCGGAACAGTTCAGCCTGTGTGTGGGCCATGCAAAGGTGGCCTTGTGTGCAAACAAGTTGGGTATGTAGTACGAGAATTCATTAACTTGTGTCACTTGTAAAAGATTGCCATCACTTGTCACTTCAATTGAAAAGAAATACTCATATACATATAAATACATATATATATATATATATATATATACATACATACATATATATGTATTTATATGTTTTTATGTATGTAAATGTATACATGTATATGCTCTGGATTAGACTTCATTGATCACTATTTTTGATAATAATGAATCATCAGTGAATACATTTTTGTGAAGCATGGATCTTTTCAACATTCGTATTAAAAATCTTTAAAGTTGATTAGTTTGGTTTTGAATTCCCATTGACAACAATTTTATATGATCCGAAACAAGACATTCAGTCAGTCATTTTTAAAAATTATATTCGATTTTTTTGCAGAGAAAATACTTAAAAAAATTATTTATCCTGAGACCAGAAATTTATCTGTTAGAAAGACCATATAGCAATCATGTTTAAGTACACAAAGCTTAGATTAACATTAAAAGAAAGAAAAGACTTTATCTGGAAGAATTTATCTGGTTTATTGTAGAAGAAACCAAAACAACCCCATTGGTTAGGAAAGTAAAGAATAAAACTTACAATTTTATTTCTGTACAATAACCTTATGTTATAGAGGAAAAAGAAATAGTATTGGCACTATAGTAACAATAGTAACATAATTATCATCATTATAATCATGATCATCATGATCATGATCATTGTTATTATCAATATCATAATTATTATCATTATGATCGTTATCATCATTATTATCAATATCATAATTATTATCATTATGATCGTTATCATCATTGTTATCATTATTACCATTACTATCATCATCATCATCATTATTATTACTATTATTACTATTATTATTATTATTATCATCAGGGGGGTAAAGTCTATGCGTCCAAGTTCGTGCCCCTGGATAACCTCTCTTTGTTGAGAGGTGAACCGAATATAGACAGTCCGGAAGTATTTCTGAGTTGTTGTTGGCGAATTCTCGTGTTGTTTCAATGAGTTTTCTGAAGAAAAAACCGACTGAAGGGGAGCCTGAAAGTTGGAGTGTGTCTGATGACCTGCAGGAAAGAGTTCTTATTAGAACTGGGGAAGTTTCTAGGCCGGAGGCAAGGGAAAATGTTGAAAGTTCCAAGGATGGCAGTCGCACGGAGAAACCAATGGGTAGGAAGAGGCAGAAAGTAGAGAAAAGAGGCAAGATGGAATGGACTGGTTTGTTCAAACCAGCGTTGTCCCAATCGTCGTGGGAAGCTTAGGAGTGGTGACGAAGTGCTTGGAGCACAGTTTGAAAGAGTTGGGCATCCCTGATGTCTTGGGTGGACTCCAAACATCTACCATCATTGGAACCACCAACATAGTGAGGAAGGTGCTTAACCTCTAAAGCTACTGGTCGGTAGCCGGGGTTAAGTTTTGTCGTCTGGCAGGTGAATACCATCTACCTGTGCATGCTGCCATGCTGGACATGAACTTTGTTATCAGTGTTATTTTCATTAGTATTCCAGGCTCCATCTCCATTTCAAGGTAAAGATCAAATTAGTACTTTCTTTTTAAGTATCTTCTGATCCTTGTTGTGTAATGGAATATCTAGTCTTTATTTGAGTAGGGTGATATGTAGTATTAATAACAAAGTTTTGAGGGTGAATTGGAATTGAGTTTCATTTCCACAATGACATTAAAAAAAATGATCACGTAATTATAATTTATTGTAGTCATTATTTATTGTCACCAGTAAAAAAAAAAAAAAATCAGGGTTGATGGAGAAATGAGCAAGTGGTCTTCAATCAAACGAGGAGTAAGACAAGGATGTGTTCTATCACCGGATCTGTTCAATCTGTATAGTGAAATCATCTTAAGAGGTATCAAGAACATGCCTGGAGTGAAAATCGGAGGTGTAAACATAAATAACTTAAGATATGCTGATGACACTGTATTGATAGCTGAAAGTGAAGTGGATTTGCAGAACATCTTAAATAAAGTAGTGTTAGAAAGTGAAAAGAAAGGACTCCAGATTAACATCAAGAAAACAGAATGTATGGTGATATCAAAGAAAAGTGTATCCCCAAAGTGTACTTTAACTATAAATGGAGAATTTGTAAAGAATGTTAAAAAGTTTACTTATCTTGGAAGTTTGATAACATCAGATGGAAGATGTGTGAACGAAATAAAGAAACG
>RDPX01000139.1:1671025-1705988 GCA_003991215.1 Morbakka virulenta | reverse complement strand
ATCTATCTATCTATCTATCTATCTATCTATCTATCTATCTATCTATCTATCTATCTATCTATCTATCTATCTATCTATCTATCTATCTATCTATCTATCTATCTATCTATCTATCTATCTATCTATCTATCTATCTATCTATCTATCTATCTATCTATCTATCTATCTATCTATCTTTCTTTCCATCTATCGATCCATCCATCCCTCTCTCAATCTTTCTCTCAAAAATTGTAGCGACCCGTACAAATTGCTACCTTCACTTTACCGTATAATTAACTGCTTTCTTAGCCTAGAAAACGTACAGAACCTTGACCATTTAGTCCAGTATAAGGGTGGTGGAGGAGACTCATTTTAAAACAACGGAATAATCTCTGAAGTCTAGAAGGCATTCTTTTATTATTATTGCTTTCAAAGTATGAGAGTTAAGAACTATTTACCCGATTCCTGGCAGAGTGTTTCTTCTGTTTCGTCCAGGTGTAATGAGATCTGTTGAAACATAAGTTCTTTCTATGTCTCTGTTGCAGGATTTTACTTGAACTTCCATGATGGTGTTAGGAAGAGAATCGTTTGGCCAGCTTAAAATAATCGGTTTGATAAATTCAGATCAAAACATAAGCTATGTCTTCTTTATTTGACGTCATCAATGACATTACGACATTAAGTCTTCGAATCTAATATGACGTCTATTTTTTAAGCAGGTAATACTATCATTAATGTGATATATTAAGAAATAATTGTAGAAATTCCATGGAAATAAAACAATTATTCATCATTTTCAAATAAAGTTGTTTTTGAACTAAATAATTTTGATTGGTTGATTTGGAGCAAGAGAAAAACAAAATCGCAGGATACTTTATTCTTTATTTATTTTTTAGAATTAATAGAATTCAACACAAATTCTTCCCACCATGCCGCTATTTTAACAAGGCATTGGCAAAAAGAAATGCAAGAATTTATTTTTATTTCGAAACATTTTTTTAGAAAAATCTTAAAGCGATAATAATTTTACTTTTTTGTGATTATGTACTTTTACATGTACACAAAAATGATTTGACAACTTATTAATTATCCACGACAGCACGTTGAAGTGGATGGAAAAGTTTTGGAAAAACCACTATTTGTCAGCTCTTAATTTTCGAGTGACAACCAAGTCTAACATATTTATATCAACAAAATTGAGAGTGGCAAATGTAACAGAAAAAACAAAGAACATATAGATACATGTAAATATGGCCTACCAGAAACTCCACATTGCATTTTGTGAAACAAAGTTAACTTACATATCCCTACTATATTGTTGTGAAAAAGGATGGTGTGCTGTTGATACTTTCCTTTGATACCTCTTGCATAATATAAACTTTACCTAAATAATTTACTGACTTCCTACTTAGAGACAATTAATTCCACCTGTATCATGGTAATTTCTTCCATATCAGGCTCGGGTACAATACTTCGAATAATATAATACCCTTCAAAATAAGGTTCTTCATAATTTTCAGCATTTTTCGCCAGTTTAACAAAAAGACAAATGGCAATAAAATTTGTTGTGCATTCTCTTTATTTCTATCATATTTTTAATTCTTGAAATATAAGTGAATTAAACAGAAGAAAAGGGGTGAAGACAAGAGATAACAGTTACCCCTCCCCCCCCCGCACACAAAAAAGTTGAGCATACACTTAATAACATTGAATACATATGACGGAGGAAAGCACTTTGAAGTCAAAGAGTTTCAAAACTTAGCTGTTCCAGGTAAAAATCTACAGCAATAGAAAAATTATTATAATGTTGCAGCTTTACAGTAGTTGCGATTAAAAAGTTACTTGGCAAGACATTTTTTGTAAAGAAATAAAATATAGTGTCTGATAGAGCCTGAGGAAAAAAAGCTACATGTCTATGTTACAAAACTACATGTCTAAGCCACACAAAGAACCAATATTTTTAGAAGCAGACTTACCAACAGATGGAATATAAGAACCCCAAGAAAGATCTTTAGAAAATGACAAACAAAGCATTCTGTGTGACATGAATCCCTCACGAGGAGAAGCAATCTCACCAGCGTTATGATCACAATGATCAAATAAAAACATTGGATGGAGATTCAGCTTTCTATTGAACGCCATCATTTCCATCTCTAACGTCACTTGCTTCCACGTAATCTGAAAGCCTGAAGGTCAGGCTCTAAATATTTCAAATCTTTGACTAATTTCTACCGAGTTGCTTTTGTGGCCAATGCTAAGGTAGAGAATATTGTTATCCACTTAGATGGTGTTGAAATGATGGAAATTAGAAGGAAGATTATTAGTATTTAAAAGATTATTAGTATTTAAAAGAAGAAAGGTGGTCAAAGAATGGGAAACCTTGGGGGAGCACTAACAGCAATAGAAGAATGCTCTTAAGGCGCGATTCAATCCAGAGTGCCACACATTTAACAATTCAACAACAACAACAAAAGAATGATACCAGGGGAACTTCCACAAATCCCATAACTAGATACGTTACAAAAGACGTCACCAAGCCACACTTTATCACACGCCTTTGAGATACCTAAATCTATAGTGCGTATCTTATTAAACTTATCCTCGAACCTACAGTACTTTCATTGAGTACTATCGAAGAATTACCGTTAAAGCAAATTATCTAAATCTGTACTGAATATCATAAAAAAACACCTAGGATCTGCAGGAATTTCACGATTATATTGTTGATAAGTCTTTGAAAGATTTTACTGACGACAGAGAGAATACCTACTGGTCGATATGTGGCAGGTTTGTCAGCTGCATTTTTTGGAGCAGGAAAAAACGTCAGGAATTTTCCAGGAAGTTGGATCGTTGGGTTTCGTTAGGCAATGATTAAATAGTTTGAAAATATGGAAGATAGCTCAAAAGCACTCTTTTAAGAACTCATTGTGCCCGTTTTTTCGGTTGGTCTTAGTAACTTAGTAATGTATTTTGATTTTCTTGGTCTGTAACTGTTCTGCCATGCTTGTCGGTAGTGAGGATTCACGTTCAACATTTGATGACCTGCTTTGAGTTTGATAAACGTAAGGTGAGTACAGTTGTGTAATGCACGTTTTTGCCTTAAATATTCCATTTTCTATAGTAACGTTGCCATTAAAAAAAACGTATGTGATAATACATTTTGATTATGATTTTATGTATCATTTAAATTAATTTAATCTGGGAGGAAACAACCATTTATTATTATTAACCCCTAAAAAACTTTTAGTACTCAAAACAGACATTTGAACTATACACCAAAAGGAAGGTTTGTTCTAAACCTCAGGATCCAGTCCCACTTATAGACAGGAACAACGTACTTTACAGACTGTAATGTAAGGACTGCCCTGTTTCCTACATTGGCAAAACACAGCTTTATCCTACACACTTTCAGAAATATGGCCTCCAGCACTACAGAAAAAAATATAATAAACACAACAACAATCTGACGCCAATCCTCAAAACAACTCGATCCCTGTCTACACCTAGNTTCATTGAGTACTATCGAAGAATTACCGTTAAAGCAAATTATCTAAATCTGTACTGAATATCATAAAAAAACACCTAGGATCTGCAGGAATTTCACGATTATATTGTTGATAAGTCTTTGAAAGACTTTACTGACGACAGAGAGAATACCTACTGGTCGATATGTGGCAGGTTTGTCAGCTGCATTTTTTGGAGCAGGAAAAAACGTCAGGAATTTTCCCGGAAGTTGGATCGTTGGGTTTCGTTAGGCAATGATTGAATAGTTTGAAAATATGGAAGATAGCTCAAAAGCACTCTTTTAAGAACTCATTGTGCCCGTTTTTTCGGTTGGTCTTAGTAACTTAGTAATGTATTTTGATTTTCTTGGTCTGTAACTGTTCTGCCATGCTTGTCGGTAGTGAGGATTCACGTTCAACATTTGATGACCTGCTTTGAGTTTGATAAACGTAAGGTGAGTACAGTTGTGTAATGCACGTTTTTGCCTTAAATATTCCATTTTCTATAGTAACGTTGCCATTAAAAAAAACGTATGTGATAATACATTTTGATTATGATTTTATGTATCATTTAAATTAATTTAATCTGGGAGGAAACAACCATTTATTATTATTAACCCCTAAAAAACTTTTAGTACTCAAAACAGACATTTGAACTATACACCAAAAGGAAGGTTTGTTCTAAACCTCAGGATCCAGTCCCACTTATAGACAGGAACAACGTACTTTACAGACTGTAATGTAAGGACTGCCCTGTTTCCTACATTGGCAAAACAAAGCTTTATCCTACACCCTTTCAGAAATATGGCTTCCAGCACTAAAGAAAGAAATATAATAAACACAACATAGGTATGACGCCAATCCTCAAAACAATTCGATCCCTGCCTACACATAGGTTCACACTGTCTGTCAGTCTAGATGCCATATCCTTCTTGGAATTGGGCAATCATAACCTTCCACTGCTTTCTGCTCGGTCTGCTGCATTTCTGAGCAGAGTTATGGTAGTATTTCCTGTTATCTCGCTTAGGCTTGTCAAGTATGCCATTTGCTGTCTCCCCCAGCTCTTCTTACCTTCTATTTTTCTTGCCAGTGCTAGATTTTTGAGGCCATTTTTCCTTAGCACATGTCCTAAGAAACGAAGTTGTTTTTGTCGGTTAGTTTTAATCAGTGATCGCTTTGTGTCTGCTTCTCGTAGTACATTGCTGTTGCTTTTCTTTTCTGTCCATGAAATACCTAGCAGGGCCCTGTAGAACCACATCTCCGTTGCTTCGTACCTATTCTCCATCGATTGTAAAATGGTTCAGCACTCGCTTCCATAAGTTACATTAGTATCACAAAACAAGCCAGGAGTTTTTTTCTGGTATTTAGGGACAACGTCTTGTTCCTCGAAAGCTTGCCCATTCATTTAAAACATTCTTTTGCCACCCCTATCCTCTTTTTGATTTCTTGGTCGCATCTCCCATCTTCAGTAACTAAAGCTGCCTAAATATTTGAAGCTTGGCACCTGTTTTATTTCTTATTGTCCAATTTTGATGTTTATTAATGGCTTTACGTTCTTCTTGCTGATCACCATGCATTCGGTCCTTTTTACATTGATTGACAGTCCTTTAGCCAGACTGGCCTCAACGACTGTGTCGAGAAGGGTCTGTAGCTAAGCCTCACTGTCTGCAGTTAGTACCGCATCATCAGCATAGCAAAGATTATTCAAATTGTATCCCCCAACATGGCACCCAGGATGGTCCTCGAGCTCCATCATAATATTTCGCTATAGATGTTGAAGAGGTTGGGATAGTACACACCCTTGTCTTACACCTCTTTCTATCTTGTTGTATTCACTGATGTTACTATCCACTCGTATCGCTACTCTTTGATGCCAGTAGAGGTTCAGCAGAAGTCTGATGTTTTCCCCATATATGTCTAGTTGTTGCAAAAGGTGAAACAAGGCTTCATGGCGGACTTTATCGAAGGCCTTGGTGTAGTCGATGAAGCATACAAACAGGTCTTTCTGTACTTTTATGGCTCTCTCAGTTAGCACTCTCAGGGTGAAGATTCCATTACACGTGCCTGAATTTTCTACAAAGCAGAATTGTTCTCTGTCGATCTCGGCTCATAGAGTTTTCTGTGTTCTTGCTAACAGAACGTGCAATATTATTTTGGTGATGTGACTCATCAGACTAAATGCGAAAATCTCACACTCAATTTCACCAGCTTTCTTTGGTAGAGTGATGAAGATTGATTTACACAGGTCTTCATGGAGCTCACCAGAGTCGTAGATGTCATTGATGATCTTAGTTAGGATGCCTTCACCTTTCTCACCCTGTGCTGTGACCATTTCTACAACAATGTCGTCTGGGCCTCTGGCTTTGTTCTTCTTCATCCTTCTTAGAGGGGCTCTGACTTCTGATTTCATTATGACCATGTCAGTCATTTCTTTCCTCATGTCAGGTTTTCCGCTTCTTGTGTCGTGAAAGAGATCTCCTATGTATTCAATTCATCTTTTAAATATGCTCTCTTGGTCAACCAGAATGTCCCCATCTTTGAAGCGTAGGCATCTACGTGATGTAAATGAGGTCATCCCTGTAAGTGATTTAATTTTTTCATATATGGTAGATGAGTTTTTGTGTAGTTCATTTTCGATCTCCTCTGCTTCTTTATTTAGCCATTGTTCTTTTGCACTGTTGCATAGCTCTTTGATAAAGTTGTTGATCTTTTTGTACATTGCTGATTCACGTTTTTCCACATTTTGTCTCTCTTTCATTAGCTGAAGGATTCCATCTGTAATCCATTTGTTTTTTCTTTTACTAGTTCGTACTGGTAGGACATCATTTGCGGTCTCTGTTAAAGCTTTCTTGAAATTGCTCCATTCATCCCCGCTGACTTCTTCCGATAACAATTCCTATTTATTTTCCACTTTGACAGGGTACTCGTTTCTGGTTGTTTTATTTTTCCACAGCCGTTTGCAGTCAAGCTTTGGGGTGACATTTGTTTTATTGAGTCTCTTCAACGACAATTTGAAAGTAGCAATGACCGGGATATGATCGCTGTTACAGTCCCCGCTTGGATAGCTCTTGGCCTGTTTAACTGAAATGAGAAATCTTTTGCTGATGGTTACGCAGTCTATTTGATTACTGGTGTTGTTTCCCGGACTTTTCCACGTCCATTTTCGTCTGAGTGGCTGGGAAAAGAAAGTGTTGATGATGGCCATCTCTCTACTCTTGCACCACTGAATGAACCTTTTTCCTCTGTCATTTTTGACACCCAAACCACGTTGTCCTACTTTTTGAGCTTCTGGCTTGTTTTCCACTTTTGTGTTGAAATCCCCCATGACAATTCCTATTTCTTGTGATCTGCACTAATCTCTGGCTTTGTCTAGTTGTTCGTAGAACTGATCCAGATCCTCGTCTGTGTTGTCGGTGGTTGGAGCATAGCACACGATGACTGTGAGGTTGAAAGGTTGTCCTTTGAACTTTGCAAGAAATAGTCTGTCTGACATAGACCAAAAACCTAGTTGGCATTGAGCAGTTTCCTTTTTCAGGAACAGGTCAACTCCTCTATGGTGTGTATTACCTCCAGAGCAGACGAATGTGTGCCTGTTGTCTGTACATTTTCCCGCCCCGACCGACCCTGTCTCACAGACTCCAAGGATGTCCGTATTGACCCTGTTTGCTTCTTGCCTTTTGTTTTCCAACGCTCCTGGTTGGTTCATAGTTCGCGTATTCCATATGCCTATATGCAGTTCTTTTCTGTTATTTACAGTAGCTTGCTGACGGTCCAGTTCCACTTGTAAACCATGGGTGTTTGTACCGGGCGAGGGTCACTGTCGTGCGCAGTGTTCTCCTTCACGCCGTTGTGAGCATTCTTGAAGTTTTGTACCATGATTGGCGAGGGATAAATCAGTTACAGTAATTTCCCCTTGCTTTCTCTAACTGGCAGTGTTCACCTCACTTGAACTGGTACTGCCAACCATTGGCCGGGGGGTTCGTCTGGTTGTTAGTGTGTTGCCTCTGACCAGAAGTAGCCGCATAATTGCTACGAGCTCAGTGACATCATCCGTCAGCTTGCCTTCCACTGACTTCACCGTAACCCTGGCACGGACCCCTAGCCGGGTTCTGTCAGCCGGATTCTGTCAGCCGGGACCAGCTGAGCCTAGGGAATACACAATTAGAGGCAGGGTCATCATGCCTTGGGGTGATAGTACACCCCGTGCACCCACTATTTAACCCATAGATGGGGGCCTTACAGGTACTATTATTTCAGGCCAGAGTAGACCTGGGAATAATGACAATAAAGGGGTGACTCCGCACTCAACAAAACTTCAGAACTCCCAACCTGAAGCCTTGTCACCGGCTTCAGTTTATTGTCATACCCAGGACTCGGTCCACACTGGCAAGGTATAAAACAGCCGAATGTAGTCACCTCAGTAGCCTGACGATGGGAGAAGTATCTCTCGTAACGTAGCTCAGAAAAAGCTTACGACTCATGACATAATAACACTCTTACATCTATGATCTCTTTCTCATCGTGGCTCACCTTGACACCAGCTACAAATATAGGGGCAAATCATAACATCATTGGTCAATAACTGTAGTCTACCCAGCTAAAAGGCTGCTTTTGTGTCTCACAACGTTGTTTGAATAGCTGAGAAAAGCCATATGGATGGTAGTTTCCCTAGCTTTACTTGGAAAAGTTTGTTTGAACAAAATGACTTTGACGGAGTGTTCTGGAAATAACCTTATTTTGCAAATTATATCATATTTCAATGTTATGGAATGATTCGTAAATCCGATCATGGCTCGAGCGACGCTTACGATCTCTTTGATCTGACACTGCAGTAAAGTGGCCTTTTAGGCACAACTGAAAGAAAACGTTAGTTTACACGTTGATCAGGATCAAATTAAACTATGATTGAAACACAAAAAGTGATGTTTGTTTAAACGTAAGAAAAGTAATGACCATGAGATAAAAAAACACATTTATTGCTTTGAAAAGAAATGTTAAACTTAAAAATTTAAGATGCATAAAAGTAAAATTTTTGTTTAGCCATTTCTTTCAATTGTTTTTGCCTTGAAATGAAATAAAGAATGTATCACTTCCTTTTCTGTCCTTCCTTCAGTAATTTCTGTTTTAATTTATCGAAGGCTGGGTAAGCTGCGTGTATAAAATATATCATTTTATGGAACAATTTTGTTTCATAACAAAGTGAGCTATGTATTTTCGTATTCTGTATATATATATATAGATATAGGTAATAATTTGTAAAAATATCAGTTGTCACGTTACTGCATATCGTTTTTTTAAAACAATAACCTGTTACTGATATCCTAAGCAATGTGTAAAAGTGAAACTTACTCGACCTTTGGATTAATCACCTCAAACTCGTCAAGGAAGTAGATACATCTGGTTCCAAAACATCGGTAGAACTGTTGTACAAATACCTACTTTTTTTAGCTGGCAAGGCTCGAAAACACCCAGAAGATAAAAGTACCTTCCAAACCCAAGTGAACTGTATAACTAATGCTTTTAGGGACTTTTTTTGAGGTTCACACTCCGTACAAACTAAGGAGCCATGGCGTAATGGTTGGTGCAGTTGCACCGTAACTGAGAGGTTCCGGATTCGATTCCCTGAGCAGGCGAGGAGAATTTGAAACTTTACAAAAGAAAAGGCCATTCTTTGGCGTCTTGGTGGCCAAGAAATTCCTCACTGCCAAAACGAAAGCTTCTGTGAATGGGCACCATCTGAGCCCCAGTTACCGGGATAAATGGCATTAAAAAAAACAACAAAAACAAAAAAAATCTGCATACAAACTCTGGATTATTAATGATATTTTCTTGGAATTTTTTTACGCTTCATGCAGAGATCCTACAGCTTGTTTATCAAGCTAATACAATTGCTTTCTTTCACTTATCTTTGACAATATAATAATTAAAGATTTGTGTATGATATCTCCTCTCTATACATTCCATTTTTCCTACTGACTGGGCTTGTTTGTACACTGTTCCTTTTTTTACCACACAATTGTGTTCTCTTTTCCATTTGATTTCAAATTTAACCTCATTATATAGGCTGCATGGAAATTCAAACCTTGATTCCGTGAAAGAAAAGAATTGGAATTTTGAGTTTCACAGACAAAGCAAGGCAACATAGTTCACAAAGAAAACGAAATTGATTCATTTTGCTAATTTCTTATCCTCCTCCAAAAGTTCCTATCATAAATAATAGCTACAAATTTATTATGTAGACTCTAATCAACAAAAAGTTTGTAAAATGTGTCATGATTTTCACCTAAGCACACAAAAAACGAATACTCTGTTTCAAAAAACAACAACAAAAGCTAACCCACTAGTGATATCAATGTATTTTTAAAGCTAAACATATTTGTCAATAGAATAATACATTTTATATATCGACAATAATTGTTGTTCTTTTTTCCCCTTCTATTCCAAAAAAGCCTCTCTTAACTAAGTCCTACCAATATCAATAAAACATACATTCTGAGCTAATTATTAGTAGTCCACTGGAGAATAAACTGCAACGAGGTTGTTCAAATGAATAAACTGCAACGAGGTTGTTCAAATGAATAAACTGCAACGAGGTTGTTCAAATGAATAAACGGCAACGAGGTTGTTTAAATATGGGGCAATGAGGTGCAAAAGGGGTGCTGTTATTTGTCTTTTTTTCAGGAATGACCAACTTTTCCTGTTGTATGACAAACCTAAATCAGGGAAAAGACCTTTAACGAAATTTAGCTTACTAANATAAAGAATGTATCACTTCCTTTTCTGTCCTTCCTTCAGTAATTTCTGTTTTAATTTATCGAAGGCTGGGTAAGCTGCGTGTATAAAATATATCATTTTATGGAACAATTTTGTTTCATAACAAAGTGAGCTATGTATTTTCGTATTCTGTATATATATATATATATATATATAGATATAGGTAATAATTTGTCAAAATATCAGTTGTCACGTTACTGCATATCGTTTTTTTAAAACAATAACCTGTTACTGATATCCTAAGCAATGTGTAAAAGTGAAACTTACTCGACCTTTGGATTAATCACCTCAAACTCGTCAAGGAAGTAGATACATCTGGTTCCAAAACATCGGTAGAACTGTTGTACAAATACCTACTTTTTTTAGCTGGCAAGGCTCGAAAACACCCAGAAGATAAAAGTACCTTCCAAACCCAAGTGAACTGTAATAATGCTTTTAGGGACTTTTTTTGATTGTAATAATGCTTTTAGGGACTTTTTTTGAGGTTCACACTCCGTACAAACTAAGGAGCCATGGCGTAATGGTTGGTGCAGTTGCACCGTAACTGAGAGGTTCCGGATTCGATTCCCTGAGCAGGCGAGGAGAATTTGAAACTTTACAAAAGAAAAGGCCATTCTTTGGCGTCTTGGTGGCCAAGAAATTCCTCACTGCCAAAACGAAAGCTTCTGTGAATGGGCACCATCTGAGCCCCAGTTACCGGGATAAATGGCATTAAAAAAAACAACAAAAACAAAAAAAATCTGCATACAAACTCTGGATTATTAATGATATTTTCTTGGAATTTTTTTACGCTTCATGCAGAGATCCTACAGCTTGTTTATCAAGCTAATACAATTGCTTTCTTTCACTTATCTTTGACAATATAATAATTAAAGATTTGTGTATGATATCTCCTCTCTATACATTCCATTTTTCCTACTGACTGGGCTTGTTTGTACACTGTTCCTTTTTTTACCACACAATTGTGTTCTCTTTTCCATTTGATTTCAAATTTAACCTCATTATATAGGCTGCATGGAAATTCAAACCTTGATTCCGTGAAAGAAAAGAATTGGAATTTTGAGTTTCACAGACAAAGCAAGGCAACATAGTTCACAAAGAAAACGAAATTGATTCATTTTGCTAATTTCTTATCCTCCTCCAAAAGTTCCTATCATAAATAATAGCTACAAATTTATTATGTAGACTCTAATCAACAAAAAGTTTGTAAAATGTGTCATGATTTTCACCTAAGCACACAAAAAACGAATACTCTGTTTCAAAAAACAACAACAAAAGCTAACCCACTAGTGATATCAATGTATTTTTAAAGCTAAACATATTTGTCAATAGAATAATACATTTTATATATCGACAATAATTGTTGTTCTTTTTTCCCCTTCTATTCCAAAAAAGCCTCTCTTAACGTAAGTCCTACCAATATCAATAAAACATACATTCTGAGCTAATTATTAGTAGTCCACTGGAGAATAAACTGCAACGAGGTTGTTCAAATGAATAAACTGCAACGAGGTTGTTCAAATGAATAAACTGCAACGAGGTTGTTCAAATGAATAAACGGCAACGAGGTTGTTTAAATATGGGGCAATGAGGTGCAAAAGGGGTGCTGTTATTTGTCTTTTTTTCAGGAATGACCAACTTTTCCTGTTGTATGACAAACCTAAATCAGGGAAAAGACCTTTAACGAAATTTAGCTTACTAATAACATTTATTTGTTATTTATTTCAATAATACTTTTACTGAATTACAACTCAATTGATTATAAACTACTATCTTGTCGCTTTATTGGGAAAATGAAGACTATGGTGAAAGGTATGCTAAGCAAGGAGCAGAGATATTTTAAAAGCTTTAGAATAATGCTGATCATCTCAAAAAGGATGAAGTAAATTGTATAGTTTTTGCATGAAAAGATTATCATAAAAGAAGGAATTTCTAGAATGTGAGAAATAACAAGAATGACTGAAATGAAACAGGAGTGTTTTAGTGGAGCAATATTAAACGAAGAGCTATAGAAATTAATTGAACAAAAGTGTGACTGAGCACAAAGGATAGGTATAAGATACTAGCTTTGATAGAAAAAATATATAGAACACAGTAGGAAAAAGCTGTTGTTGGTAAATATTTTAAACCCTTAACAAAACAACACTAACACAATACCCAAACACATCAACTAGCATATTGTCCAGAACTATTATCTGAAGGTGTACACCAATAGGTTGTTCCGTATACTAAATGAATATTTAATAATAACTGTACAGAGCAGTGACGTCAGTATGACGTCACTTTTTGTACATTGCTTTGGATTGAAGATGATTTTATTGCTTTATTTTTGCATAATAACATCTACTTTGGAAGGATTGTGTACATAAGAAAAGAGGTCGTCTAACCTAACCTTCATTATATTTTTATTTTCTTTTTTCACTATACACTCCTAATTAGAACTACAGGAACAACACCCTTGCATCTTCTACTTTACTTTCAAATTTTGAGTAGGTTTGGTCACTTTTAGAAATATCCTCATACAACACCTGTTTTTTACAGACTTCATTACAATTCACTATTCTGAATATTGAATTATTTCTTGTAAATACTAAATACTAAATTTAGGCCCATATGTATTACTTTTACTCTACGGGAGCCTCAAGACTTTCATTTCACAGTAATAGTTCTGATATTTTTGCGTTTAGTTGTTTATTAATTGCTTATTTATTGATTTAAAAATTATTCTATGCAGATTTCCTGGTTCATATATTCCCCTTCTTTAGAATAAAGAATACAGAATAATATTCTAGAGAAAATGATACAATCTATTAGAAACACCAATTGAACATGTTTTTACACTATCAAGGCCTTCTATAAAGACTGTAAAAAAATTGATTGATAATGGTATAATTTCAATCTTCAGGGGAAAAGTGCATGGTATAATAATACATACGTTTGCTTATCTCTTATTCGACTAAATTCATAGAAATAGTAGATTACGAGAAGAGAAAACACTATGGTAAAGACAGTATTAATATAGATAAAGGTAAAACCGTTATTACAAATACCCCATTTTTCAACTCATAGAATCGTTCTTTAGGAATGACTATTTCTACTTCATACTACCTGTTTCATTGATTGTAATGAAGTAATATTCAAATACAATAAACTGGTAATTTATCTTTCTTTCTTGTCAATGTCGATGAAGTGATAAGAAAGAATTTCTCTGTCAAAGGAGCATCGATGAACGATTTCACTTTTTTGAATGAAGTGTTGTTTAAGAAAAAAATAAACTACCGAACGATTCATATTAATTAGATACTGTTGGGTTTGGCTGAAATATTGATGGAATATTTCTATATATTAATAAAGTATCTATTACGTATTATGAAGTATTAGTGAAGTATTAGTAGTAGGCCTATAAATAGCATTACTTCTAAGATAATCAATATAATTTGTAAGGACAGCTATTCAGAATATGACATTCATATGACTGTGACTGAAAGCCGACAGTAAAAGAAAATACTCTGGCTTGTATTTATTTTCAAATTTCTAAGTGATATTGAAGATTAAACTGATAGACATACAAAGAAGATATCAAAGTACCTACCACTTTCGGTTGTTAGATTATAACTGACTATTATTTTTAGAAACACTTTGTTCGTGAAAGGATAAGATATTTTGTGGAGAACTGTGAACCTTAAGGGCAAAAACGGTTTTTTTTCCATATAAATGAAACATATAGAAATATCTATATAAACATGTATTTACATATATATTTATATTTTTGTGGAAAAATAATAAAACGCAGAGGAAGTGGTACCTGGCTTTTATGTCAAGTCTGAGAAAAACTAATATAATTTCATACCACTGGCAATTCTATTTAGAATTTATTTAATAATAGTTTAATATTCAATATTTCAATGTTTATATGTGCCCTCTTGTAGTTATAGTTAGAAGTATTACTTACTCTTTCAAAAAGAGAGGGAAAGAAAGAGAGAGAGAGAGAGAGGAGAGAGAGAGAGAGAGAGAGAGAGGAAGAGAGGGAGATAGGGAGGGTTGAGAGAGAAAGAGGGAGGGAGGGAGAGAGGGAAAGAGGGAGGGAGGGAGAGAGAGGGGGAGAAAAAGAGAAAGAGAGAGAGAGAGAGAGAGAGAGAGAGAGAGAGAGAGAGAGAGAGAGAGAGAGAGAGAGAGAGAGAGAGAGAGAGAGGGAGAGCGGGAGAGAGAGAGAGAGAGAGAGAGAGCGAGAGAGAGAGAGAGAGAGAGAGAGAGAGAGAGAGAGAGAGAGAGAGAGAGAGAGAGAGGAATAGAAAGGATGGTCAGGCCTTTCACAATAGTAAGTTTCTTTTGATAGTTTTCTCACAAAAATACTCTTATAAAAAAGAATACAGATTAATGTTTTGTTTTTGATATTCTTATTATTGCTAGTTGAATGTTGATTTTAGCAATTTTTAAAGTCAATGTAAGTTTAACAAATGAGTCGTATTATTCAATATCTGGAGATCCTCTCAAAATCCTCGTTTTTGTCCTCTCTGTTTTTAAATTTTTCTTGTTGCTTCCTTTACCTTACTTTTCAGTTAAATGAAGAAAGGATACTTGCTACAAATCATGAATATTGCTTTGAAAAGCAAGCACAAAAACCTGTCTCTTTCTCTGAACAATCATTAGTTTGACCGGTGTAAATAAAATCCTTTTTATGAACATTTTCAAACTTCATGCACTTCAACTTACAGAAAAGATAAACAAAGTGTGCCATGGTTGCTCTGGAATGGTCGGTCTTTAGTTAGCCCCATCATATCCACTTAAATCACACAAATTCATTTTAAAGTAAAAACGGCATTTTATTTTCAAGGAGACAGCTTCCAAAATCAATGAATTTAGAGGATATCTAGTTTCCAGTAAAGATCAATTACAATAGTTTGTTTGATCCAAAATAAGCCAAAATATAAAATTTATTCTTCACCGAATAACATTTAATAGTTGAAATACAGTGATAATCTTTTTCAAAAGCCAACCATTTAGACTTAAATATGGTGAATCTATTTTAGTGCATAGACTGTTAAACAAAATTATATTGAGTACTAGAAGTTATTGACGTCCTTTGTATGTCTTGTTCAATATCTAATTTCTAGAAACAGGATTTTGAATAGTGGAAATATCATTTGTTGCATTCTTTGCATTACCATAGGAATTGGAAGCTTGTTTTGCCAGAACCTAATATACTGTTAAGATGAAAACTTCAGATGATATGATAGTGACTAAGTCCAGCTTACTTTAATGGAATAATTACTAGTAATAATGGAAAACCTTAATAAAATTATAGTACTTTACAATTTCACCTACATAAATCTTGTTCAATTATTATAGCTTCAAAGGATCAAATTGAGAACAACATTATTGAAGCTATTTTGATAACTGATATTCTTTCTTTGTTTCATCCTTGATCATATGAATAGTTGCTAGCTGTACTTTTATTTCATAATTTTTCAGTAGACAAAATGGTATGTAGTTAGTTTAGTAAAAACAAGAAATATACCACAAGTTACGTTTGGTTCCATGAAGCAGAATGTAAAAAGACCTTACGTTTTATTCAGTTAGGTCCAAAATATCAATTCTTCTTCTTCTTAGAATCAGTACATCTTTTTAATTGATTTATAATTTGCATTGTCAAATTCTTATCTCAATATTCTACGAGAACACCCCTCTTAGAAAACCTATAGTTTTTATGGTCTACTTAAATTAAAACTACAGAAAATGATATCACTAAAAAGTAGGTTTCTACTTCTATTTGAGTCATAAAAATTCATATTAGCTCATAACCATATACCCTCCGATGGAAAAAAAATTATCCCAATGAACACGTTTTGACATGTGACCCTTAATTAGCCAACATTAACTGAAAATTATCTCCAAACCAACAAGGCAAATGTTTATTGATACAAAAAGTTATTAATATGGCTGTTTTTACACTTTGCTGCTGACTTTCAGTGTTTAGTACCAGCTTTTCATAACTCAGTTGAAATAAGGACGGTACTGCTTCTGACGTTGATGTCTAAAATTGACAATAAAAAACATCATTGAAAACGAAAAAAAAAATTAAATAAAACAGAGTATTATAAAGAAAAAAATGAAAATTATGGAAAAAATGTAAAAGTAAGATATTAATTATTTCAATTATAAAAACAGTTTTGGTAAAAGTATTTTTTAAACAAAAAATACAGAATCTCACAGGAAGCTCTATGAAAGGAAGATAGAAATTATTTCAAATATAAAAATAGTTTTGGTAAAAATATTTTCTAAACAAAAATACAGAATCTCACAGGAAGCTCTATGAAAGAAAGATATAAATTATTTCAAATAAAAAATTATTTTTGGTAAAATTATTTTCTAAACAGAAATACAGAATCCAATAGAAATCTCTATATTATATACCAATTTAATGACTTTTCAGGTAAAGCAAAGATTACTTACTGGGAGTCAAACCAAATTATTCTTGGACAGTATAAATACTTTTCATGAATGGTGGGCTACAAGATAATGTTTTATCTAACTTTCAGTTATTTTCTTTAATTTTGTAGTTTTTTCTTCTTTACAATAATATAGCTTTTAATTATTGCCGAAGTTATTTTGAAAACAAAAATTTAATTGAATTCAACATTTTTATGTCCGAAGCTCTCTGACTTGGCAAACGTGTGCTTGATATTATTTTTTCAAGTTGTTTTACTGCATCCTCTGTTCAAAGAGAACTTTAAAATGCCTGTAAAATCCTATATAAGAAAGATGAAAAACCTTTGTATCCTGTCCAATTTTCACTAAATAAATATAAAATTAGACTAGACCTAAATAATTTGGCTAGATTATTTCATTTAAAACAATTATATCTACCTTTTCTTCCTGTCTCTTGATTGGTCTATTGCATAATTTTTGGCACTCATTTTTCTTATTGCCTCAAGTAGAGCGTCTCTAGATCTTGAGATACCAGTTGCTGGTTGCCTTTCAAGCAATTCGAGTTCTTTCAAAAATTCCATGTCTTTTGAGGGTTCCTCAGGAAATGCATTTTTTGTTGTTTGTTTTTCAGATGATCTTTTACCAAAGTAAGGCCCGGTTCTGAAAAAACCTTGTGCTACTGATACTGACACCAAAAGGATAGTGATCAAGCAAATTGTCTTTTGACCCATATTTAAACTTCACAGAAACCTAAAAAGGAAGTCAATATACAAAGCATATTAGTTTTCCAAAAAGAGCAAACATTTTGTAGATAGTGCAGCACATGAAGAAAACACCTCTTGGTTGGATTCCACCAGAGGGAACATCTTTGCTAAAAGCCATTGATTAACGTCATAAAAACATCAATAACAACAAAATTGAAAAAAAAACTAGGAAAGGCAAGTTGAAGCTAAAGTACGATGGTGACAAAAAACGAAAAGTTAAATCCAGTGAAAAAGAAGAGACAAGAAGAAAATAATTATCAGAATATTATTTTGTAATATTTTCTCTTAAAAACCACCTCCACGATATCAGCAAAGTATGATGTTAGAAAATACATTTCATAGAGTTGTTTAGCTGGTTTTTGGTAGCATATGAACTTACTTAGCAATAAGTATAACATGTATATATCTATACATCTATATATCTATCTATATCTATCTATATATACATATCTATGTATATCTATCTATCTATCTATGTGCTCAATCTGCAGACAGTACCGTTTCGCCCTTTGTGGGCTCATCAGTGCATCACAGAGCTTCTGAGACATAACTCTCTGGCCATGTTGCCGAAGCAAACACAGCTTAAACAGTTACAGTGGGATCCTGTCAGAGTGCTCAAACTTCGCATGCGCAGTGAGCATTGCATTACGCTAATAACATGCCCCCAAATCTCCCCAAATATATATATATATATATATATATATATATATACATATATATATATATATACATATATATACATAAAGTACTTTAAAAAATGGTTATTTATAATTTGCCAAAGAAAAGAACTGAAGAATATTGAATGCCAAGGTCCTGGTTGTATTATTTTACTACCACTGACAGGGTTATTGATACATTTTCAATTACTATTTTTTTAGTATAATCTGTTTTCTTTTTTCAAGGAATTTATTTCACAAATCTTATTATAATTATTTGCATATTAACATTTTTCAGCATGTTTAATATTTTATTTCTTTTACAATTTACATATTGAATTCTGTTATACTTTTCCCAGTTGCGTCAACTTTGAAATATTAATAAATTCTCGCTTTGAAAAGATCAATCTGAAAGCAATAAATTTGGGATAATTGCCCTATGCATAACGTTCAGTAATAATTTTTTCTCTCTCCCATAAAGAAAGCTAACAAGAAGAGTACCCTCGCTAAAGAACATACTGAAAGTTGAAAATTCTGAACTTTATGAATTCCGAGGAAGCCATAGATGTAAGAGCTTTATCATGTCATGAGTTGTAAGCTTTATGCGTTGTAAGTCAGAAAGAGGGAAAATAGAGGACCAAAAAATGTATTCTGATAAAAAATTAAGCAAAAGTTGAGATCTGTCGAAAGAAGCAAAATATCTAAATTAGACGATCTTCCACCAGAACTGATAAAAGATTCACCTGATTTAATATCTGCTTCCTTAGGACACCTAAAACGTTTCTCACTGGAAACCAGTATCATTCTAACTGACTAGAAGGTGACAAAAGCTAATTCATCCCATCATTTTGGTAGGGAGCTTCTAAAATTGTAGTCCAAATCTTGCTCCTACTCTTCAATCTATGTCTTAAAAATGAAAGTTGACTTGTGTTACTCTTCTCTGTTTGTATCATGGAAAAAATGAGGTTTCCTCACTGGTACCAGCTCAGTTTTTTTGCCTCCAGTCTAACTCGTATATCTCGACGTCTTTATTCTAATGCAGTTATTGCGATTCGGTGTAATAAATCTCTCTATGGATGTAGTTTTTGTTGGGGCATCTAAGTTTTGGAACTCTTTTTAGCTTCTAAGTGCTTTCCACCCTCATTCGACTTGAATTTTCTTAAGTCTAGTATCCATTTTCATCTCTCGCCTTGAACTTCTGCTTTCTTTTTCGCTTTTCTTTTTCTTTCCACAGTTCCACACCCTTATTAGCTCTATACTTTATATAATATTTCATTATTAAAAAATGATAATAACAGTTTTATTTAATCATTGCATTTCATGACTTATACGTTAGAATTCTTACATTTACAAAAATAATTAATTGTCAACTTGTTTTATGGAGAACATCTAGAAAAACCTTATTTTGATTAAAAACCAAACAATTTTGGCGGCGGGGGGGGGGGGGGATGACTGATATTGATTTCGTAATAATACAAGCGTGTTTAGTTCTTCGACGTAATGATTTAGTGGCATTTATTACTCTAAATTCTCTAAATTCACTGTAGATTTTCATCTGTCCGCAAGGCAGATAATGGAATGATATTGGCAGAGAACCAGATAAATGAGGTTAAAAAACAAGGTAATAATAGTAACAATAGTACATTAAGAAGATGCATATAATAGCTGATAATACTTAATTACAAAAATTGCCTAAATGTATATTTTCCTTTTATTCTGTTTTACAGTTCTGAATTTCTATAGGAAAGTTTGTGAAAACTCTGTCTATTATATTCTGGTTCTAATTTTCCTTGGTGGTAAGCGAAATCTTCTTCATGTACAATTTTCGTCACTGCAGTATAGAGAGTTATTTCACAAGGACTTTAATGCTGTTTGTCGATTATGAGCAGGTGTCTGCTTTGTACAAATTTGATTGGATTGTTTGCTATGGAGTAATATTGCATTGATCTTAAGGGCGGATCCCCACTAGACGATTTTTGTGACGATCGTCCTAAAAATTCGCGACGGTTTTTCTCACGAAATTATCAACGACTTTGTACAGGCATCTCCACTACTAGACGATATTTTAGCGGTTTTCTGTAAACAAAAAACACATTTCGTAATGGCTGCCGTAAATAAAAGATATGTTCTCTATTTGCTGCTTCGTCGAAGGTAATTACTTCTTTATTATCATCGTCAGAAAATGCTTAAGCAGAATAACGAAACTATAAAAAAGAAACGTCAGTTCTGGGTAAGAAAGCTCTACGAGGAAAGAAATAGAAAGGGAGAATTTCAGCTTTTGATACAAGACTTACGACTACACGACCACGAAATGTTCTTCAAGTACTTTCGTGTGTTCCCAGAAACATACGAAATTTTGCTAAAATTAGTTGAGCCCAATATTAGGAAGAGTACAACTAATATGAGAGAGCCCGTTGAACCTAACCAGAGACTAGCAGTCTGAATGTCCTGAGCTTCACTGTTTTCTTCAGAGGCAGCTCCGGCAGCTCCGGCAGCTCCGGCAGCAAGTAATTGAGAAAATATTATCTGCACATTACTGCTACCTTCATTATTGGCGGCCATGCTGAACTGATGAAATCTGATTGGCTAATTCTTTGACGATCGTCAAGCGCACGACGAAAAGTTAAAACTGTTTTAACTTTTCGTCAGAACCAAAGTCGTCAGAAGTTTCGTCAAAAAAGCTTATTCTCTGCTACTGCGCATGTGTCGTAGCGAATTCTCATGACGATCGTCACAAAAATCGTCTAGTGGAGATCCGCCTTAATAACGACTCACAGCACAACCTTATTATATAACACAATAGCATAAACATAACGGTACAAGGTATTACATTTATTCTTTTAAATTATAAACTAAAACATATCTATTCCATCTCATTGGGCATTAAATTAATGTAAGAATATTTTATGGTAGTTGCTACCCAGGATCGAGCATCTGAAACAGACAGTAATTTCGCCAAGAAGTGGTGATCACTCGCTAATTCCTATAGAAATAAGGGAAATCTCAAACGTTTCTATCCAATACCAACAGACCATAAATGGCGAGAGATTTCTGTTATTTTACAATGGTTCAGGAGGTGACGACAGGATCTTGATATTTGCAACAGATCAGGTAGTTAAAGTTTTTTCAATTGTGGTGACTTGTTCTCTGAAGACACTTTTAGTACTTACCTAGAAATATATATTTTTAATCTTATACCATTCATGCAAGATGAAATGACCCCACAATTTCTTGTATTTTTGATTTCTTTAAAATAAAACAAGATGAACTCAGGAAAGGTTCTTCAATAAACGGTCCAATCACTTGCTACCAGAATACGCTCCAATAACAAACCTGTTTGATTTCAAATAGCCACAATAAATGCAGAATCATTGGGGTTTTTTTACTGCAAAAATAAGTATTTCTTTCTCCTAGTTTTTATCGGACATTTGGAAAAAGATTCAATCAATTGGGATACAATAGCACCAAATTAAGATCCTAAACTTACTCTTCATATACGGAAAATTACAGCTCTTGCGTTTTTGCTGCCGCATCACGTCATTGATATATTTGAACGACTTATCATCGAAATTAGACAAACCCATAGAGATACGGTAGATCATCTGCTGGATTATTTTGAGAATGCGTATATTGGTAGGTTTAGAAGAAATGCACCTCGGACTGCTCCAAGGTTTCCGATAAAACTGTGAAATATTTACCACCGTGTTCAGCAAGAAATAAAAAGAATAAATAATCATTTGAAGGCTGGAATCGTGACTTTCAAAATATTTGCAACCGTTTTCATCCAAAATTTTGGAATTTTCTTGACACTTTCAAACACGAATCTGTCAAGCGTCTTGCCATGATTGAGGCAGAGGCTAATCATCCACCTTCAGCACAAAGACAAAGATATGTCAATTGTAACGAGAGAATTTTGACCATAGTCCATTACCTTCCTTAACAAAGACATCCTTTCATTTATTAGGGGAATTGCAGATTATTTAGCATTACGAAGTAAATTTTTTGTGATAAGCAAAGATAATGACATTTTTTTCTCTTTGCATTACCAATTACATTTTGTGTTTTTCATCAGATATTTGATAAGTTCTGTTTTGATTTTGTTTTCAACTAGCTTTTTCTATTGATGAAAAGCTTGATGTGTTAGTTAAAGTTATGTTTTTGTTAAAAAGATATTAAATTTATGCGCAAGTATTTTCTTTCATGATTCCATGATATTAATTGCAGTTGTTCAGTTATCGCAAATTTTCTCTGAATTCCTGAAAATTAAACACCAGGATATTTTTTCAACTCATTCTAACAAAAATATATTCTGTGGAGTACGAAATTATTTGAGGGTGATCGAGTTGGTGGCATATCTCTCAGCGTAAAAATCTTAGAGGCAAAATGTTGTTTGGAGGATGTTTCATGAAGGGGGAAAATTTTTAAGGGGGTAAATGTTGGGGGCTAATTTCCAGGATGAAATTTTCTTGAAGCGACTAAAGGAAATCCCTCCTGAGATTAACAACATTCAAAATGTTGACTAAATAAAATTTTAATTTTAATTTCTGAATTATAGTGGGGGAATTCATTTAACAGTTCCGGTATCCAAAAGACATGTACTTATAAATGTACAGCAATGTAGAGGAACCAATGATGTGCTTTCTTAGTGTGTTCCACTAAATAAGAACTTGATAGATGAGTTGGCAGCTAAGATCATTAAGGATATAACTCAAACTCAATAACCCAAAGCATTCAAAAAGAACTAGTGATTCAGTCCAGATCAATAACAGACTTACTGAATCTTACCTTTGTGCCTGACGTTTCCCTTTTCCTCTGATGATTGAACAACAGAGCCAACATCTCCCAAGTTAAAATTTTAAGGTGTGGCTTGAAAAGGTTATTTTACAGTTATATCAGGACAAATGAATTTAAATGTCCAAGTAGTTTTTCTTTCTCTATTTTTCTGTTGCCTACATTCACTTTGATTACAGTATGTTCCCTTATCTTTCATTTTCCAGCGATACATTGTTCCTAATCGATACTGGGTCTATCATTGAAGGAACCCTTGGTAAACAACATTTTTGTATTTCACAGATATCCATCTATAAAAGATCGATGGGAAGCAACAGATCAAGAAAAAGTGGGACAGAAAGCACGCAAGACACCATAAAATGGAAGACATACAGATCGCCCCTCCAAGACCGTCCGTGGGAAGGCCCTTCCTCTTGGGTTGGTCATCAGCCAAGGCTCAAACATCTCGAGACCCCTTTTCTTCATGTCTAGAGCCTATAGCCAAAGCCCCAACTAAGAAGAAACCAGAGCTCTACACTTGACCTTAGCAAAAGAAGCGAGAAGTTCCTTATCAATGCAACCCTGACAAAAATTGCAGATCAATAATGGTTCTAAACCATAGCTTTGCTTCTGTTTGCTGGGCAAGATACCCGACTGTTATACCTCTTATAAATAGACATTTTTATTGTGTCATGAGTTTCAAGAAAAATGTAAATGGGGTTGGATTTGTACTTGATATTTCATTGTATGTTCCAACTTAGTTTATACAAATAAATGCGAATTTCAATGCGATAAATTCTGTATTTCTTTTATTTCTCAATACGTAATATGACAAGTACTGACTGCTTGTCTCAGCAAATAAGCCAGTATTGTAGGGAAGAGGACAGAGACAGTAATTATTCGTCATTATTTAAGGAAAAAAACCCCGCTTAGAATGACAGGGAATGCGTTAGACGGAAAATCGATCAGGAATCACATTTTAAGAGTTCTTTGCTGCTATAAGTCAGAAATCTCTTTTGAATATTGAAGCATGCTTTGTATTTATTCATATTAAACCTTTCTGTTGCACGAGCAAAAGTTTTTCGTTGAGCGCATTTCACAACAGAGTTATGGTTATACATAGAAAATTGTGAAACTCAAAGCTGCTTTGAATAGGGTTCGGGTATCTTATGTTTTGGGTCGAGTGAAAAATAAAGAATGTACATCCTTAGACGTTAGACAGGAAAGGGGAATTTTGTGAATTTGATTAATAGTTTATGTCATTTCTTTTAATAAAACATGCACTTAGTAAGTCGCACAAGTTTTTGTTATTGTTTCAAACACTGTAGCGTCTAAGCTCAACTTTCCACTTTCTATTTCATTTAATGATTTCTCGAATGTGGGGTCAATAGCTCGCTATATCTGTAGTAAGAAGTAAAGTTGAAAACTCATCGAACATTATTCGATATTTGTTACAAGAAATCGCTGAACAGGGTACTTTGAGTAACATGTTCCTGTTAATAAAACAACAAAATAGAAGACGATAATTTTATTTAACGCTAGATATGCTGAGTGAGGTGCATGAGCTGTCATGAAAGAGTAACATCCAATGGCAACTATGAGATGATCTGCATGTGGATGAAATCACTAGTGCACAGAAGACGCCAGACTACAGACAGACTACAGACAGACTACAGACTACNACTCATCGAACATTATTCGATATTTGTTACAAGAAATCGCTGAACAGGGTACGTTGAGTAACATGTTCCTGTTAATAAAACAACAAAATAGAAGACGATAATTTTATTTAACGCTAGATATGCTGAGTGAGGTGCATGAGCTGTCATGAAAGAGTAACATCCAATGGCAACTATGAGATGATCTGCATGTGGATGAAATCACTAGTGCACAGAAGACGCCAGACTACAGACAGACTACAGACAGACTACAGACTACAGACGCCAGACTACAGACAACTCTAGCTCTAAGTAGTTGCCTAGGGAGGCAGCGGTCATCCTTCAAGATATAATTAGTTTAGTGAAAGGCTCTAAGGGTAGCCAGCAACTTGTTGTTGGTGGAAAGGGCGTGTCTTGCACTGAGTGCTCGACAGCTAACAATGGTCGAGCAGAAGGATGAGTCCCATGAGCACTATATTTGCGAAGAAATCCTTGTAAATATCTCAAAAACTATTCTTATTACATTACCCAAAAACCAGGGCTGTGTTTCTCTGCCTTCTTACAACGAATAGAGAGATGGTAGAAAGAGCACTAAAATCGACAACTAACATTGGTCGAGCTGCAGGATGAGTTCCACGATAGATCAAAGACAATGAAGGCATTACCTGCATGCCCATTCTGTTATACTGGAAGCATGAGACCTTTGAAGGCAATGACAAGCCACCACACCTTTTGGTCACGTACAATCTTGTTTTTGCAAAGAACATTGTGGAATGTTAACAGCATTTATGATGCTTGGCTAATCAACACTTCGCTTAATGGTGGATCTTTTTATTTGAAGGGTTAAGCCTGACTGATGTCAGCTACAGTTAAGAAGACTAAACTTTGTTCAAGAGTAAGACTCTGACTAGAAATGAAGAAGACAGTGAGATGTTTAATAAAAAATTTGATGAGACTAAGAAACTTTCACATACGATAACAGCCGTGAGGGAGGTTTGAGCGCAGTAGCGGGCAATAAGTTGGGTAAATGAATAATTGGAAGGGGGCAGAATTTGTGAGAGCAACGGCCAAACCATTACAAAGACTTCCTTTTAAACCACAGTGGATGCCTTTGGGCGAAGGGAGGTCCAGACAATAAAACTGCAAACCAGATTGATCATATCGACAATAGTTTTAGGAAATTCATCTAACAAGCCACCGCGTATGCTGGTTCTGCTTATAAAAATACCTTTAACCCGCTTTTCTACATCAGTAAAGCCTGGCTCTGGAAAAAGAAGAATTCAATATTGAATGCGAAATTGCTGAGGACATTGTTATGGGAGAAAGTAAAAGCAAAATTGCATTACGTGGCCTTAGTAAAGGATTCGTTTTGTTATGCTCGAAAATAGCGAAAGAATCACATGGGAAATGTTGAATTAATTTGTCCTGGAAACAGGCAAGAACCTTATTTTTAAGAGACCAGAAAAAAATAGCTGATAAAACCAGAAATCATGTAAATAATGAAAGAGAGAAAGAAAATGATAAGTAGAGAGATTGAGCATTGTAATGCACTGAACCGGTAAATCAGGAACAAGTGCTAAATAGCAAAAAAGAGTGGGTCAGTAAATATTTAGAAGAAGTTGGGAAATGTAGAGATACTAATCATTTTTAAATCCTAAAAAGGTTAACAAGTTGTTTGGTAACAGAATATGCTTATTCAGCGGACATATCAGGGCAAAAACCGGAGTGTTATTGACAAACGCAAAGGAACTCATAAGGCGTTGGATTGCATATATCCAAGAATATTCCATAAAGGGAAATAAACATAACGTCTAGAAGCATTAAGAATTCTTTCAGGTGGAAGTAAGTCTCCTATGCAAAAATAAAACAAAACATGGTGGTGGTATTAGGCAATAGTTTCATTGAAATGTTACAGGCTTTGGACTATTTCGGAATAGCCGAAGTACCAGAACTCCTCTATGCGCTCTATCATAGCAAAGAATTGATATCTCAACTTCTATGTTTATTTCATTAACAAAAAACCAGGGCTGTGATTCTCAACAACCTTCTTACAGCCATTAGAAAGATAATAGAACAAATACATAAATCCTTGAGTTACCAGAAAAGAAAACAGCAGTTTTGTTTCGTTAAAGATGCTGGTGCGTGGGATGTAATATTCATAATAAGAATGTTATCAAAAAGAGCTATTAAAATGCTACACTGTTTGTATTAGCTTTATTGATTGTATCGGGTTTTTTTGATTAAATGAGACTATGCTACTAAGATTGACTTGCTGCAGGGCTTTAGATATCGATGGCAAAGAAATGAATAATTTTAACTTTAGACTGGAAACAATCTGTGTTTGTGAGACCTAGGAAATAAGCAAGGAGCATGACAGCATAAGAAAAAGCATCCACCAAGCGTGTGTCATTGTGCAGACATCTATGAGTTTTACAGCGAATATATTATGAGAATAATAAAAATGGATAATGATTTCATGATATGAAATAACATAAATAGCATAAGGAATACAGAGTATACTACACTTGTATCACACTATTCAGAGAACTAATGACGAACCCTTGGTGTTATCAGAGAAGAGAGTTTTAAAAAGGGGTTAGCATCAACCGTAGGCAAGAGCTTTTGTATTGCAGTAAAGAAGAAGAAAGACATGTTACAGTGCAAACTAAAAATCAATAGTGAGTAAGTACTTCAAGTTAGAAATTTTATTAGTTTTACAGCTTGCTTTGTAGCTCTATCTGTAGGAGTTTCGTTAAGAAAAGAAAAGGAGTGCAATGGAGAAAAAGGCATTTATGGGCACGTCAAAGATCCTTTAGAGCCCAGAGATATCGATGGACAATAGGTTAGATTTATTTGGTCTCCTACGTTTTTCTGGTATCAATAAATGGTTCTGAAGCACAGGCAATGAAAACTGAAATGAAGAAAACATAAGTACTGGGGAAATGTGATTGCTACACTAAGTCCTGTGAATTTCATGCAAAAAGATTGTCAGCAATGACAAAGTTCTATGGAGAGCAGACTTCAAGAAAACATTTGTAGAAAACATTAGAAAAGGACAGGTTGTCATTTCCTCTACATGTAATGAAAACTTCGACAGATTTAACAGTCACAAGTAAGGGAGCAAAAGATTTGGTAGGGGAAGGCAAAGGAAAGCCTTTCTGAAAAGGACTCCACGTTGGATCTAAAAACAAAGGTGAATTTACTAATAACAGCAAAGGACAAGATCTTTGTTGGCTTTTTTTGAGACTTCGTTAATCTAGACATAACTAATAATCAAAGAGAAGAAATATGGTCTAATAAAATCCACAATATTGACCTGCAGTCGATTTAAGGGTCGCTGATTAAAACATACTCTATATCACATTGATGCATTTACCTGAAGACCTAAAGTGTATATATTATTCTGTACGGTATTCAAATTATTGGGGTATGAGCACTTTAAATTTTAATAAAAAGATATCATGGAATTTTGAAAGATATTACCATTGAAAGACATAAAAATAAAAGGATAGTGGGATAAAAGAATGGATTGGAGAGAAAGATAATGAGTGGATAGAAAAAATATAGATAAATGGAAATACAAATAGTTTATAACAGAAAAGATAATTTAAGAATGATTGTGTATTGATAGAGAAATTAACTATTTATAATTCATATTTTATGCATATAGACATATAAAATTGCTACTTTTTCTTGTTTGTTCCAAAAACCTGAAACTAACATACGGTAATTGTAGCTTAGTTCAAATATAGGATCAGTCAGACATATTTTGTTTAGACATTTTTATTTCAGGAAAAGTTTTTGTTTGGAAATCTTATAGATGAACGCCAGGTAATTTAAAATCTGGATAAATTTAGTCCCTTTGTTTCCATTACCTGGATTTAGATCCTCGAACTTTTGACGTAAGCAACAGACATCAACATCTTGCAGTATAATATTTTGATAATTCATAATTTATGCATAATTTATTAAATCTATGCATATTTTTATGCATAATTTATCAAATCTATGCATAATTTTATGCATAATTGATTAAATCTATGCATAATTTTATGCATAATTGATTAAATCTATGCATAATTTTATGCATAATTTATTAAATTTATTAAATCAACAAAATGTAGATTTTTAATTAAACATATAAAGAGTTTTGTATTTTAATATATTGTATCTGTAATAAACCTTACCGCATTTAGTTTGTATTTATTACCACTGTAGTACTGATTTACGTTTCATTTACTTTCACTTTATAAGCAGAGTAATCATGGACTGGGAGGCAAACTATTTTATTAGGCAATTAATCATTCTTTTTGTTGCATAAAAGACAAACAATTACTTAATATTTACCAAACAACTGGTGAGGTATTCTTAAGCTTGTTTATTTATATCGTTGTGTTCAAAACTTTCAATGTTAGTTGGCTCACAAATCTATTGACAGACTTAACAGCTCTAAACAGCAGATCACAATTCAATTACTGATGTAATAATTATCAGCTATTCATACATATCTTTTTTCTTCTATGTAAAGTTAATGAGTCCTTTACTCATTACCTTCAAATATCCATGTTTTATGTACACATACTATTCTTCCTGAAAATGCACTCGTAATATTATTTTTAAGTAAAAGAAAAAGAGTGAAATTGAATGGTTCCTATCCTTGGTGCTTTGTTTTGTCTAATTCTAAAAGATTAAACATTTTTAATAACAAAGTATTTGAGATGTTTTTGCATAGGCCAAGAAATTTCTCACTGCCAAAGTCAAGTTTCCCTCTGAAGGGCATTGCCTGAGTCCACTATTTCCTACTTCACTGGTTGGGGACTCTTTGCTCATAGTCCTAACATGTGGAAAATTGGAACTTTGAAGACTTACATCGATGAAATATTTTTCTTTTAGAAATTCGCTTCTAGCTTTTGTATTCCAATGTTTTTTTCCTGGTTACAGGAAATAAACCAACATGTGCTCTAAGTACAGGAGATATGATGTTCCCAGCCTTACTTTGTTTTAAATGACAGCAATAACATTTGATTCACGTGAGTAGTAGAAAATAGTTTTTCTGAATGATCTCTATTACTCAAGGAAAACAATTATAGAAGAGTTACTAGCAATTTTCGATTAGTTCTCTTACCAAATAAACCTTTAGGACGTTTTGTCACTGAGTTGATTGTAGCAAACCAGTTGGATTCTTTTTTCCCCTTTCTATCACTATCTTTGCTTAAACCAGCAAACCAGAAGTCCTTTTTTGCTACTCATCTGTTACAAGCCATAAGACTAAATATCACAATTTCTTATGCTTCCTAGTTGGTAGTTTACTGAGATTTTGAATGTTATTCTACTTACTGATTCGAAATGAAATTGTAGAAGTTAACAAAGAAATTGCTATTAGAAAAATATAATTCTATCTGAAGCCTAGAAAATCTGATTGGAAAAGTAGCACTAAATGCATCACTCTAGATTCTCTTCCTCTGATTTTGTGTTCAAATAGTGTTCGTTGAATGGCTACTTTCATTTACACTAAACACTACAGTTATCCTTTAGATACGCCCTTTGTATTTGGTCTGTCTTCTGAAAGAAGTTGACAGAGACAAACCACAGTATCTTTGAACTAATTACTGCCTCAAAATCTGCTGCCATTATGTTTTAAGTTACCGTGACTTAAACTAATCACAAACAAAGGCAAAAAAGCATGATACATAGGAAATTGGTTTATATATAGTATTCCTGATTGTCGAGAAAAAAACTCAAATAAAAACCACCAGAGAAGAGTAGTGAAATGAATACCAAATAAATTTGAAAACAATTCGAACTTGGGAGACTTCTTTATTTGTATTTTTATTATGGTGAATCTTTGTAGCAGGTAGTTGCTCAGTCAAGTGTTGGTATTTCTTCAAGTAGTCAACTAAACATAAGGTGTTTTGGAAACATGTTACTATATGGTTGTGAATCATGAAAATGTTATCACTACAGGAAAGCAAAACTCGACAATGCCTACCCAAAGATCCTTTATTTATAACATGTCAAAAGCAAGGGCAGACATAGCGAGGAAAGCAGAGAGCAGTTGTCCATCAAAAGGTTTTAAAGTACATTTTGTTAAATTTATAGCAAAATGCACCTTTTGATGGACTTAAGTTTGTTTTTTTATTCTGTTGAGTGACTCGGACAGTAATTCCAGAAATTGTGTTTTGTTTAGAAATTGCACAAGGGACCAATTCGATTGAAAGCAAATAGATCAAACCCACTTTACTCTAATAAGTCTGGAGTTAACTACTTAGTACAATTTTATTTGATACTTCAACAGTCAAAAGTAAAAGGAAAACATATGGTAAAGGCTTGTATTAAAGCTACAGCTAAATGATGGACAAGTGCTCATCATCATCATCATCATCATCATCTTGCTGTTCCAGTGAATATAGAATTCACGACACCTTTCCAGTATACCCTATCGGTCATAGCTGTAAAAAGGTCTTCGTTAGTGATGGCCGTGTCCCTGCATATAAGATCTGGAGAGGTGAGCTTCCGAGACTTCTTGAGTGATAATGAGTGCCTCCTTAAGAGGAACGACAACACAAGTTTATCTGAGGCACGTGCACAGTGTCCCTGGACGCGTCTCCTTTGGACCAAGGTTGATATCCTAGGTAGGCCACCCTATACCATTTCAAGATATCATTTCAAGAGTTGGATATCTTTTCCATGAAAGATTTAATTAGACGAGATGGTGGATTAGTGTTCTAGTGTCGATTGTGCTGATAAAAATACGGTTTCTACACGAAACAGGTTTTGACCTCATTCCTTCATCGTTCGGTACAGACCGCCCTGAAGGATTTAGAGCTGTACGGTCATTGGTTCCAACTGATGAAACAGATTCAGAAAGTTGACCGAGAATAGCAGGGGCTGGACCAATATCTACAGATGAACCAGAATAATTGGTTTTCTGAGTATTTGGAACCTTGGTGCAGTTAGTAGTGTTAGTAGTACTACACGAATGCTAGACAGGTTGAAACAAATGCCAGACGAGTCGTGATGAATGCTGGAAAAGTCAAAACAATTTGTTCTATGAGCCTGTATGTATGGCTTAGAAAATAAGGGCACATTTGTAGCCAGATCAATTTGTTCTGTATCAAGTAAGGTCTTCATACCCTGCAGGTATGGAGCATAGAGCCGCGAGCGGGGCCCTACCACATACTTTTTCAGAGAATTCATAGTCCTCAAACCGAGGTATGTTAGTAAAGTCCTTAAACTGACGCTGGTTCGAGTATTGTAGCCAAAAGTTAAAACAATACTTGCTAGGATAAGAAACTTTCCCGTAATAGGTTCAAATATTTTTTATTTTAATTATCAACGCCAATGCCTTCAGTTATTTCTCATGTAAACTTTTAAGTGAAAGCATATTGCAACTATACAAAAAATATAATTTAATGAGAACTTATAATATTGCAGTGTTAACTATAATACATGAAGTGAAAAATTCCCTTGAAAGAAAGAATATTTAGAACAGGCGTATCACTCTAAATTAGATAGCAGTAATTACGTATTTTTTAAAGAATCTAGCACACGCATAGATATTAACCAATTATATATATTGCGAGAAAAAGTAAGCAAGAAAGTTACTGCTGTTTGGAATTAATACATAAAATGATGAAAGAACAAAAAAAATCAATCAACTTCATACCTACGGAAAAAGAGCAGGCACATGAGTTTTTCATTAGCAGACTTTCGGATACTAGGGATTGGTGATGACATAGTTATAAACAACGCTATTCTTGGTGAATAAACCGCACGAAGAGCGAGTACGGCTAAAGAAGCTAGCTCAGTGAAGGCGAATGAGGAGGGAAAAGGAGGAGCGAGAGTTAATTGTTGGGACTTTGAAAGTTGGCACAATGACCGGTAAAGGAATGGAGATTGTGGACATGATGCAAAGGAGGAGAATCAACGTGCTATGTGTTCAGGAAACGAAGTGGAAAGGGGAGAAGGCACAAGAGCTGGGAGACGGATACAAGCTCTTCTACTATGGAACGGATGCAAAGCGAAACGGAGTTGGAATTGTGTTAGACCCTGATCTGAAGAAGAGCGTTCTATCGGTTGAAAGAAAGTTGGACAGACAAATCTGGATTAAGTTGGCCCTCGGAAAGGTGGTGGTGAACATTGCGAGTGTGTATGCGCCCCACGTTTGATGCGACGAGCAGGAAAAGGAGGACTTTTGGATCCAGCTGGAAGAGAGTGCTACGAGAATACCGGAAACGGAGCAGATGTGGATTGATGGAGACCTAAATGGACATGTTGGTGGAGACAACACCGGAAAGGAGGCGTTTATGGGCAGACATGGTTACGGTGTGGCGAATGAGCAAGGCGAGCGGATTACCAACATGGCAGGAGCAGTTGGCATGGCAATCATCAACACGTTTTTCGAAAAGCGCACGTCACAGCGGGTCACGTACACGAGTGGCGGAAACAACACGCAGGTTGACTACGTGTTATGCAGGAGGACGATGTTGAAACATGTGGCCGACTGTAAGGTATTCCCAGGAGAGTGTGTAGCCAAGCAGCACAAACCGGTCATCTGCAAAGCGACGGTAAAGGGCAAACAGCAAGCGAAGAGAGCAGCGACCCGGAGAACCAGATGGTGGAAGCTGGATGATGAAGCACTCAGGGAAGAGTTTGCGGAGAAGGTGAAACAGCGGATTCAGGGTAGCGAACCGACTTGGCAGGTCATGAGTAAAGCGGTGAGGGACGTAGCAAAGGAGACCTTAGGCCAAACATCAGGCAAGGCAAAGGAGAATCGAGAAACGTGGTGGTGGGATGCAGAGGTCCAGGAGGCGATTGCCCAGAAGAAGGATAAGAAGAAGGCGAGAGACCTAGAGAGGACGGAAGAAAGTATCCAGGCTTACAAAGAAGCAAACAAGACGACAAAACGTGAAGTCGCGATGGCAAAATCTAGAGCATACAAGGATTTGTACGACAGTTTGGACAGTCAGGATGGTCTAAGAAAAGCCAAATAGCGAAGATCAAGAACAAGAATTCAGCAGACGTGTTGCAGGCGAAACTCATCAAAGACCGAGAGGGAAGGACGTTAACAGAGGACAGCGACATCAGGAAGCGATGGAGAGAGTACTTTGAAGAACTGCTGAACGTTGAGAACGATCGGACACCTAGATTTGTGGAACCAATTCCAGATGCAGGAATCCAGCCCATCACCCGACAGGAAGACTTATATAAGCTCTTGGAAAAATGAAGCGCGGAAAAGCTGTTGGACCTGATGGTATCCCAGCGGAAGCGTGAAAGTACCTAGGAGAGACGGGGATAAGTTTCTTGGTCAACCATTTCAACGACATTGTTCAAACGAACAAAATGCCGAACGACTGGAGAAGCAGCATATTGGTTCCGCTTTACAAGGAGAAAGGCGATGTCCAAGACTGCGGTAACTACCGAGGCATAAAATTGATCTCAACTACTACCCTCTCCCAGATCTTCATGGTACATACCATGAAGATCTGGGAGAGGGTAGTTGAAGGGAGGTTGAGGGATATGGTAGACATCGGAAAGGAGCAGTTCGGATTTATGCCTGGCTAAAGCACCATGGACGCTATCTTCGCTCTTTGACAGCTTATGGAGAAGTATAGAGAAGGACAGCTGCCTCTACATTGCGTCTTCATCGATCTGGAAAAGACATACGATCGGGTACCGAGAGAGGAAGTATGGAACTGTCTGCTGCTGAGGGGCGTCACAGAAAGCTACTTCAGGCTCATTCAGGATATGTACGAGGGCAGCCAAACACAGGTTAGAGGTGCTGATTGAATGGGCGAACCTTTTGCTGTCACAGTGGGCCTTCACCAAGGATCAGCATTGAGTCCACTTCTTTTCATCATCATTATGGACTGAGTATCTGTGCTCGGCCGATGAAGGCAATGAGACCATCAAACTACAGGGTGAGGACATTCCAAGAGCGACAGCATTCAAGTACCTCGGCTCAACCATGCAAGCAGATGGCGGAAGCGAGAGGAATACCGAGAAGCGTATTCAAAGTGGCTGGAACAGCTGGAGAAAGATTACCGAGGCTCTATGCAACAGGAAAGTACCGGAGAAAGTCAAGGGAAAGATGTACAGAACAATAGTACAACCAGCATTGGTCTATGGGATGGAAGCGGTGGCTATGACGAAGACCCAGGAAAGGAAGATGGAGGTGGCAGAGATGAAGATGCTGCGATTCTCGTTGGGAGTGACAAGATTGGACTGTATCAGAAACGAGGTGATTAGATCAAGGTTGGGAGTAACAGAGTTGGGCAAAAAGTTAAGGGAAGCGAGACTGCGTTGGTTGGGTCACTTGTGCCGAAGGGCAGACAGTTATGTTGGCAAACGGATGGATAGTCTAGTGGTTGGAAAGAGGAAACGGGGAAGACCGAAAAGGCGTTGGCGTGACAACATCCGGGACGATCTGA
>RDPX01000139.1:1621696-1649723 GCA_003991215.1 Morbakka virulenta | reverse complement strand
GGCAAATGTCGGCGAGTTGACAAGAAGGAATCTTTTAAAGTCATGAAAGATAAAAAGTAAATATCTGTTGTATGTGATCGGTGTGCCGAGGTAATAAATCTTTGCCAGGCAGAACGTATTATGTCACTTGGGCAAATGTCAGGGAGTTGACAAGAAAGAATCTTTTAAAGTCACAAAAGATAAAAAGTAAATATCTGTTGGATGTGATCGGTGTGCCAAGGTAATGAATCTTTGCAAGGCAGAACGCATTATGTCACTTGGGCAAATGTCGGCGAGTTGACAAGAAAGAATCTTTTAAACTCACGAAAGATAAAAAGTAAATATCTGTTGGATGTGATCGGTGTGCTGAGGTAATGAATCTTTGCGTGGCAGAACGCATTATGTCACTTGGACAAATGTCGGCGAGTTGACAAGAAAGAATCTTTTAAACTCACGAAAGATAAAATGTAAATATCTGTTGGATGTGATCGGTGTGCTGAGGTAATGAAGCCTTGCCAGGCAAGGATTCGTTATCCAAGATGATAACCATAACTCAAACGTCACAAAGCCGACGCTTTTCTTTGAACAAAAGATGAAAACTAAATTGTACATTTAGAAATAAATTAGGCAAATAAATAAGTTCTCAATGACATACAAAATGAAATATGCTGAGAAATGCTATTTTTCATGTTAATAGAAATTAATTTGAATAAGGATTTTTTGAAATAATCACTGCCAAGCTTACGAAGGTAAGCAGCAGATATTAATTTTCATTTTGCCTTAATTGAAACCTAGAGATATGGAGCTCTTGTTAATTGTTGTAAATTGGAAAACATGAAGAAATGGACAATCCTGAATGTAGTGGAAAATATTTTTCTTAGATTTAATTGTGATCTTAGTGACTGAAGCTAATCATGTGACAGGAGCAGTAATATGATGAATATGAAATTCAAAGTTGCAGTGAGAATTTTAGTGAAGTAACTAAAAGCTCACATTACTCATTGCCATGGACATTCCCTGAGTTTTTCTGTAAAAGAGCTGATTACGTATTGCAAACATTTAAACAACTAATTGGAAGTGTCACAGAAATTTGAATAACTGTCAAGTGTTTGCCAAAGTGATAAATTTTTAGGACAGAATGAGGATGAATCAAAGAGAAAATGAATGAAAATTTCAATGGTATGAACAATTTCTCAATTACATACTAGCTCTGTACAACACACTGGATAATAGGGGAAGCATTTTGCTGAAAATATCTTGGCGAATATAAGTTGTTGTTGCAACTGTAGGATGAGTGTACGAAGGAACATATTAATATGGATACCAGAGCAGAGATCATCAGTCGCAAGACATAAATGAAAACAAAACAAATCATATCGCCATTCAATAGCCTTTGTCATATTCAAAAGTGAAAATAATTGAAGGGATAAAAATAGTATGTCAATTTCGAAAGCAATCATCATTGATACCGAGGAACCAATTCTCTTAGAAAACAAATTCCGATAAATTACTCACTGCTAATCTCCTTGAAGTGGCTACGGCAAAATATGCTTGATTTCAGTGATCTAGTCTCAAGTTCTTTTCAAATGAAGAAATTATCTTTTTAAAACTAGTTGACGGAGAGGGCTTCTAGCAGGAATTAATTAAGATATTAATTATGCTTTGCATAATTAAATTACAAATTTGACATTACGAAAATGTAATACAATTATAGTAGGAAAATGTAACACAGTTATACTAGGAAAATGTAATACAGTTATACTAGGAAATTGTAACACTGTTAAAGCAGGAAAATGTAACAAAGTTAACGTAGGAAAAGGTAATACATTGGAAGAAGAAAAATGTAATAAAGTTAAGGTAGGAAAATGTAATACATTTATATAGGAAAATGTAATAGAATTATACTATGAAAATAAAATAAAGTTATACTAAGAAAACTTAATACAGTTATAGTAGGAAAATGTAATAGAATTATACTATGAAAATGAAATAAAGTTATATTGGGAAAATGTAATAGAGTTATACTAGGAAAATGTAATACATTTATATAGGAAAATGTAATAGAATTATACTATGAAAATGAAATAAAGTTATATTGGGAAAATGTAATAGAGTTATACTAGGAAAATGTAATACATTTATATAGGAAAATGTAATAGAATTATACTATGAAAATGAAATAAAGTTACACTGGGAAAATGTAATACAGTTATAGTAGGAAAATGTAATAGAATTATACTATGAAAATGAAATAAAGTTATATTGGGAAAATGTAATAGAGTTATACTAGGAAAATGTAATACATTTATATAGGAAAATGTAATAGAATTATACTATGAAAATGAAATAAAGTTACACTGGGAAAATGTAATACAGTTATAGTAGGAAAATGTAATAGAATTATAATATAAAAATGAAATAAAGTTATACTGAGAAAATGTAATAGAGTTATACTATGAAAATGTAATACATTTATATAGGAAAATGTAATAGAATTATACTATGAAAATGAAATAAAGTTACACTGGGAAAATGTAATACAGTTATAGCAGGAAAATGTAATAGAATTATACTATGAAAATGAAAAAGAATTATACTATGAAATCGAAAGTTATACTACTAAAAGGTAATACAGTTATAGTAGGAAAATGTAATAGAATTATACTATTAAAAGGAAATAGAGTTATACTGTGAAAAGGTAATACAGCTAGAGTAGGAAAATGTAATAGAATTATACTATGAAAATAAACTAAAGTTATACTACGAAAAGGTAATACAGTTATAGTAGGAAAATGTAGTAGAATTATACTATGAAAATAAAATAAAGTTATACTATGAAAAGGTAATACAGCTATAGTAGGAAAATGTAATAGAATTACACTATGAAAATGAAATAGAGTTATACTGTGAAAAGTTAATACAGCTATAGTAGGAAAATGTAATAGAATTATACTATGAAAATGAAATAAAGTTATACTATGAAAATTTAATACAGTTACAGTAGAAAAATGTAATAGAATTATACTAGGAAAATGCAATAGAATTATACTATGAAAATGAAATAAAGTTATACTGGGAAAATGTAATTCAGTTATACTAGGAAAATGTAATAGAATTATACTATGAAAATGACATAAAGTTATAATATGAAAAGGTAATACAGTTACAGTAGAAAAATGTAATAGAATTATACTAGGAAAATGCAATAGAATTATACTATGAAAATGAAATAAAGTTATACTGGGAAAATGTATTTCAGTTATACTAGGAAAATGTAATAGAATTATACTAAGGAAATGAAATAAAGTTATAATATGAAAAGGTAATACAGTTACAGTAAAAAAATGTAATAGAATTATACTTGGAAAATGTAATAGAATTATACTATTAAAACGAAATTAATTTATACTGGGAAAATGTAATTTAGATATACTAGGAAAATGTAATAGAATTATACTATGAAAATGAAATAAAGTTATACTATGAAAAGGTAATACAGCTATAGTAGGAATATGTAATAGAATTATACTATTAAAATAAAATAAAGTTATACTACGAAAAGGTAATACAGTTATAGCAGGAAACTGTAATAGAACTATACTAGGAAAATGTAATAGAATTATACTATGAAAATGAAATAAAGTTATACTATGAAAAGGTAATACAGATATAGTAGGAAAATGTAATAGAATTATACTATGAAAATGAAATAAAGTTATACTATGAAAAGGTAATACGGCTATAGTAGGAAAATATAATAGATTTATTCTATGAAAATGAAATAAAGTTATACTACGAATAGGTAATACAGTTATAGTAGGAAAATGTAATAGAATTAAACTATGAAAATGAAATAAAGTTATACTGAGAAAATGTAATACGGCTATAGTAGGAAAATATAATAGATTTATTCTATGAAAATGAAATAAAGTTATACTACGAAAAGGTAATACAGTTGTAGTAGGTAAATGTAATAGAATTAAAATTTGAAAATTTAATACAGTTATAGTAGGAAAATGAAATAGAATTATACTATGAAAATGAAATAAAATTATAATATGAAAAGGTAATACAGTTACAGTAGAAAAATTTAATAGAATTAAATCAGAAAAATTTAATACGGTTATACTAGGAAAAGGTAATAGAATTATACTATGAAAATGTAATTCATTTATACTAGGAAAATGTAATAGAACTATACTATGAAAATGAAATAAAGTTATATTGGGAAAATGTAATACAGTTATAGTAGGAAAATTTAATAGAATTATACTATGAAAATGAAATAAAGTTATAATATGAAAAGGTAATACATTTATAGCAGGAAAATGTAATAGAATTATACTAGGAAAATGTAATAGAATTATACTATGAAAATGAAATAAAGTAATACAATGAAAAGGTAATGCAGATATAGTAGGAAAATATAATAGAATTATATTATGAAAATGAAATAAAGTTATATTACCAATAGGTAATACAGTAATAGTAGGAAAATGTAATATAGTTATAGTAGGAAAATGTAATAGCATTATTATATGGAAATGAAATAAAGTTATACTACGAAAAGGTAATGCAGTTATAGTAAGTAAATGTAATAGAGTTTTACTAGGAAAATGAAATAAAGTTACACTGGGAAAATGTAATGCAGTTATAGTAGGAAAATGTAATAGAATTAAATCAGGAAAATTTAATACGGTTATACTAGGAAAATGTAATAGAATTATACTATGAAAATGTAATACATTTATACTAGAAAAATGTAATGGATTTATACTATGAAAATGAAATAAAGTTATACTATGACAAGGTAATACAGTTATAGCAGAAAGATGTAATAGAATTATACTATGAAAATGAAATTAAGTTATCCTATGAAAAGGTAATACAGCTATAGTAGGAAAATGTAATAGAATTATACTATGAAAATGTAATAAAGTTATACTATGAAAAGGTAATACAGCTATAGTAGGAAAATGTAATAGAATTAAACTATGAAAATGAAATAAAGTTATACTATGAAAGGGTAATACAGCTATAGTAGGAATATGTAATAGAATTATGCTATGAAAATGAAATTAAGTTATACTACGAAAATGTAATACAGTTATAGTAGGAAAATGTAATGGAATTATACTAGGAAAATGTAATAGAATTATACTATGAAAATGAAATAAAGTTATACTACGAAAAGGTAATACAGTTATAGTAGGAAAATGTAATGGAATTATACTAGGAAAATGTAATAGAATTATACTATGAAAATGAAATAAAGTTATACTATGAAAAGGTAATACAGTTATAGTAGGAAAATGTAATAGAATTATACTATGAAAATGAAATAAAGTTATACTATGAAAAGGTAATACAGTTATAGTAGGAAAATGTAATAGAATTATACTATGAAAATGAAATAAAGTTATACTATGAAAAGGTAATACAGTTATAGTAGGAAAATGTAATAGAATTATACTATGAAAATGAAATAAAGTTATACTATGAAAAGGTAATACAGTTATAGTAGGAAAATGTAATAGAATTATACTATGAAAATGAAATAAAGTTATACTATGAAAAGGTAATACAGTTATAGTAGGAAAATGTAATAGAATTATACTATGAAAATGAAATAAAGTTATACTATGAAAAGGTAATACAGTTATAGTAGGAAAATGTAATAGAATTATACTATGAAAATGAAATAAAGTTATACTATGAAAAGGTAATACAGTTATAGTAGGAAAATGTAATAGAATTATACTATGAAAATGAAATAAAGTTATACTATGAAAAGGTAATACAGTTATAGTAGGAAAATGTAATAGAATTATACTATGAAAATGAAATAAAGTTATACTATGAAAAGGTAATACAGTTATAGTAGGAAAATGTAATAGAATTATACTATGAAAATGAAATAAAGTTATACTATGAAAAGGTAATACAGTTATAGTAGGAAAATGTAATAGAATTATACTATGAAAATGAAATAAAGTTATACTATGAAAAGGTAATACAGTTATAGTAGGAAAATGTAATAGAATTATACTATGAAAATGAAATAAAGTTATACTATGAAAAGGTAATACAGTTATAGTAGGAAAATGTAATAGAATTATACTATGAAAATGAAATAAAGTTATACTATGAAAAGGTAATACAGTTATAGTAGGAAAATGTAATAGAATTATACTATGAAAATGAAATAAAGTTATACTATGAAAAGGTAATACAGTTATAGTAGGAAAATGTAATAGAATTATACTATGAAAATGAAATAAAGTTATACTATGAAAAGGTAATACAGTTATAGTAGGAAAATGTAATAGAATTATACTATGAAAATGAAATAAAGTTATACTATGAAAAGGTAATACAGTTATAGTAGGAAAATGTAATAGAATTATACTATGAAAATGAAATAAAGTTATACTATGAAAAGGTAATACAGTTATAGTAGGAAAATGTAATAGAATTATACTATGAAAATGAAATAAAGTTATACTATGAAAAGGTAATACAGTTATAGTAGGAAAATGTAATAGAATTATACTATGAAAATGAAATAAAGTTATACTATGAAAAGGTAATACAGTTATAGTAGGAAAATGTAATAGAATTATACTATGAAAATGAAATAAAGTTATACTATGAAAAGGTAATACAGTTATAGTAGGAAAATGTAATAGAATTATACTATGAAAATGAAATAAAGTTATACTATGAAAAGGTAATACAGTTATAGTAGGAAAATGTAATAGAATTATACTATGAAAATGAAATAAAGTTATACTATGAAAAGGTAATACAGTTATAGTAGGAAAATGTAATAGAATTATACTATGAAAATGAAATAAAGTTATACTATGAAAAGGTAATACAGTTATAGTAGGAAAATGTAATAGAATTATACTATGAAAATGAAATAAAGTTATACTATGAAAAGGTAATACAGTTATAGTAGGAAAATGTAATAGAATTATACTATGAAAATGAAATAAAGTTATACTATGAAAAGGTAATACAGTTATAGTAGGAAAATGTAATAGAATTATACTATGAAAATGAAATAAAGTTATACTATGAAAAGGTAATACAGTTATAGTAGGAAAATGTAATAGAATTATACTATGAAAATGAAATAAAGTTATACTATGAAAAGGTAATACAGTTATAGTAGGAAAATGTAATAGAATTATACTATGAAAATGAAATAAAGTTATACTATGAAAAGGTAATACAGTTATAGTAGGAAAATGTAATAGAATTATACTATGAAAATGAAATAAAGTTATACTATGAAAAGGTAATACAGTTATAGTAGGAAAATGTAATAGAATTATACTATGAAAATGAAATAAAGTTATACTATGAAAAGGTAATACAGCTATAGTAGGAAAATGTAATAGAATTATACTATGAAAATGAAATAAAGTTATACTATGAAAAGGTAATACAGCTATAGTAGGAAAATGCAATAGAATTATACTATGAAAATGAAATAAAGTTATACTATGAAAACGTAATACAGCTATAGTAGGAAAATGTAATAGAATTATACTATGAAAATGAAATAAAGTTATACTATGAAAAGGTAATACAGCTATAGTAGGAAAATGTAATAGAATTATACTATGAAAATGAAATAAAGTTATACTATGAAAAGGTAATACAATTATAGTAGGAAAATGTAATAGAATTATACTATGAAAATGAAATAAAGTTATACTATGAAAAGGTAATACAATTATAGTAGGAAAATGTAATAGAATTATACTATGAAAATGAAATAAAGTTATACTATGAAAAGGTAATACAATTATAGTAGGAAAATGTAATAGAATTATACTATGAAAATGAAATAAAGTTATACTATGAAAAGGTAATACAATTATAGTAGGAAAATGTAATAGAATTATACTATGAAAATGAAATAAAGTTATACTATGAAAAGGTAATACAATTATAGTAGGAAAATGTAATAGAATTATACTATGAAAATGAAATAAAGTTATACTATGAAAAGGTAATACAGCTATAGTAGGAAAATGTAATAGAATTATACTATGAAAATGAAATAAAGTTATACTATGAAAAGGTAATACAGCTATAGTAGGAAAATGTAATAGAATTATACTATGAAAATGAAATAAAGTTATACTATGAAAAGGTAATACAGCTATAGTAGGAAAATGTAATAGAATTATACTATGAAAATGAAATAAAGTTATACTATGAAAAGGTAATACAGCTATAGTAGGAAAATGTAATAGAATTATACTATGAAAATGAAATAAAGTTATACTATGAAAAGGTAATACAATTATAGTAGGAAAATGTAATAGAATTATACTATGAAAATGAAATAAAGTTATACTACGAAAAGGTAATACAGTTATAGTAGGAAAATGTAATGGAATTATACTAGGAAAATGTAATAGAATTATACTATGAAAATGAAATAAAGTTATACTACGAAAAGGTAATACAGTTATAGTAGGAAAATGTAATGGAATTATACTAGGAAAATGTAATAGAATTATACTATGAAAATGAAATAAAGTTATACTACGAATAGGTAATACAGTTATAGTAGGAAAATGTAATAGAATTATACTATGAAAATGAAATAAAGTTATACTATGACAAGGTAATACAGTTATAGCAGAAAGATGTAATAGAATTATACTATGAAAATGAAATTAAGTTATCCTATGAAAAGGTAATACAGCTATAGTAGGAAAATGTAATAGAATTATACTATGAAAATGTAATAAAGTTATACTATGAAAAGGTAATACAGCTATAGTAGGAAAATGTAATAGAATTATACTATGAAAATGAAATAAAGTTATACTATGAAAGGGTAATACAGCTATAGTAGGAATATGTAATAGAATTATACTATGAAAATGAAATTAAGTTATACTACGAAAATGTAATACAGTTATAGTAGGAAAATGTAATGGAATTATACTAGGAAAATGTAATAGAATTATACTATGAAAATGAAATAAAGTTATACTATGAAAAGGTAATACAGCTATAGTAGGAAAATGTAATAGAATTATAGTATGAAAATGAAATAAAGTTATACTATGAAAAGGTAATACAGCTATAGTTTGAAAATGTAATAGAATTATACTATGAAAATGAAATAAAGTTATACTACGAAAAGGTAATACAGTTATAGTAGGAAAATGTAATGGAATTATACTAGGAAAATGTAATAGAATTATAGTATGAAAATGAAATAAAGTTATACTATGAAAAGGTAATACAGCTATGGTTTGAAAATGTAATAGAATTATACTATGAAAATGAAATTAAGTTATCCTATGAAAAAGTAATACAGCTATAGTAGGAAAATGTAATAGAATTATAGTATGAAAATGAAATAAAGTTATACTATGGAAAGGTAATACGGCTATAGTAGGAAAATATAATAGAATTATACTATGAAAATGAAATAAAGTTATACTACGAATAGGTAATGCAGTTATAGTAGGAAAATGTAATAGAATTATACTATGAAAATAAAATAAAGTTATACTGGGAAAATGTAATACAGTTATAGTAGGAAAATGTAATAGAATTATGCTATGGAAATGAAATAAAGTTATATTAGGAAAATGAAATAGGATTATACTATGAAAAGGAAATAAAGTTATACTATGAAAATGCAATACAGCTATAGTAGGAAAATGTAATAGAATTAAATCAGGAAAAGTTAATACGGTTATACTAGGAAAATGTAATAGAATTACACCATGAAAATGAAATAAAGTTATACTATGAAAAGGTAATACAGATATAGTAGAAAAATATAATAGAATTATACTATGAAAATGAAATAAAGTTATACTGGGAAAATGTAATACAGTTATAGTAGGAAAATGTAATAGAATTATACTATTAAAATAAAATAAAGTTATACTGGGAAAGTGTAATGGAATTAAATCAGGAAAATTTAATACGGTTATACTAGAAAGATTTAATAGAATTATACTATGAAAATGGAATAAAGTTATACTATGAAAAGGTAATACAGTTATAGTAGAAAAATGTAATATAATTATACTAGGAAAATGCAATAGAATTATACTATGAAAATGAAATAAATTTATAATATGAAAAGGTAATACAGTAACGGTAGAAAAAAGTAATAGAATTATACTAGGAAAATGTATTAGAATTATACTACTAAAATGAAATAAAGTTATACTGGGAAAAGGTAATGCAGTTATAGTAGCAAAACGTAATAGAGTTATACTAGGAAAATGTAATACAGTTATAGTGGGAAAATGTAATAGAATTATACTAGGAAAATGTAACAGAGTTATACTAGGAAAATGTAATAGAAGTACACTAGTAAATTGTAACAAAGTTATAGTTTGGAAAATGTAATACAGTTACAGTAGGAAAATGTAATAGAATTATACTAGGAAAATGTAATAGAGTTATGCTAGGAACATGTATTAGAAGTACACTAGGAAAATGTATTACAGTTATAGCAGGAATAAGTAATAGAATTATACTAGGAAAATGTAATAGAGTTATACTAGCGAAATGTAATAAAGTTATAGTAGCAAAACGTAATAGAGTTATACTAGGAAAATGTAATACAGTTATAGTAGGAAAATGTAATAGAATTATACTAGGAAAATGTAAAAGAAGTACACTAGGAAATTGTAACAAAGTTATAGTAGGAAAATGTAATAGAATTATACTATGAAAATGAAATAAAGTTATACTGGGAAAATGTAATACAGTTATAGTAGGAAAATGTAATAGAATTATACTATTAAAATAAAATTAATTTAAACTTGGAAAATGTAATTCAGTTATTCTAGGAAAATGTAATAGAATTATACTACGAAAATGAAATAAAGTTATACTATGAAAAGGTAATACAGCTATAGTCGGAATATGTAATAGAGTTATACTATGAAAATGAAATTAAGTTATACTACGAAAAGGTAATACAGCTATAGTAGTAAAATGTAATAGAATTATACTATGAAAATGAAATAAAGTTATACTATGAAAAGGTAATATAGCTATAGTAGGAAAATGTAATAGAATTATACTATGAAAATGAAATAAAGTTATACTATGAAAAGGTAATACAGCTATAGTAGGAAAATGTAATAGAATTATACTATGAAAATGAAATAAAGTTATACTATGAAAAGGTAATACAGCTATAGTAGGAAAATGTAATAGAATTATACTATGAAAATGAAATAAAGTTATACTATGAAAAGGTAATACAGCTATAGTAGGAAAATGTAATAGAATTATACTATGAAAATGAAATAAAGTTATACTATGAAAAGGTAATACAGCTATAGTAGGAAAATGTAATAGAATTATACTATGAAAATGAAATAAAGTTATACTATGAAAAGGTAATACAGCTATAGTAGGAAAATGTAATAGAATTATACTATGAAAATGAAATAAAGTTATACTATGAAAAGGTAATACAGCTATAGTAGGAAAATGTAATAGAATTATACTATGAAAATGAAATAAAGTTATACTATGAAAAGGTAATACAGCTATAGTAGGAAAATGTAATAGAATTATACTATGAAAATGAAATAAAGTTATACTATGAAAAGGTAATACAGCTATAGTAGGAAAATGTAATAGAATTATACTATGAAAATGAAATAAAGTTATACTATGAAAAGGTAATACAGCTATAGTAGGAAAATGTAATAGAATTATACTATGAAAATGAAATAAAGTTATACTATGAAAAGGTAATACAGCTATAGTAGGAAAATGTAATAGAATTATACTATGAAAATGAAATAAAGTTATACTATGAAAAGGTAATACAGCTATAGTAGGAAAATGTAATAGAATTATACTATGAAAATGAAATAAAGTTATACTATGAAAAGGTAATACAGCTATAGTAGGAAAATGTAATAGAATTATACTATGAAAATGAAATAAAGTTATACTATGAAAAGGTAATACAGCTATAGTAGGAAAATGTAATAGAATTATACTATGAAAATGAAATAAAGTTATACTATGAAAAGGTAATACAGCTATAGTAGGAAAATGTAATAGAATTATACTATGAAAATGAAATAAAGTTATACTATGAAAAGGTAATACAGCTATAGTAGGAAAATGTAATAGAATTATACTATGAAAATGAAATAAAGTTATACTATGAAAAGGTAATACAGCTATAGTAGGAAAATGTAATAGAATTATACTATGAAAATGAAATAAAGTTATACTATGAAAAGGTAATACAGCTATAGTAGGAAAATGTAATAGAATTATACTATGAAAATGAAATAAAGTTATACTATGAAAAGGTAATACAGCTATAGTAGGAAAATGTAATAGAATTATACTATGAAAATGAAATAAAGTTATACTATGAAAAGGTAATACAGCTATAGTAGGAAAATGTAATAGAATTATACTATGAAAATGAAATAAAGTTATACTATGAAAAGGTAATACAGCTATAGTAGGAAAATGTAATAGAATTATACTATGAAAATGAAATAAAGTTATACTATGAAAAGGTAATACAGCTATAGTAGGAAAATGTAATAGAATTATACTATGAAAATGAAATAAAGTTATACTATGAAAAGGTAATACAGCTATAGTAGGAAAATGTAATAGAATTATACTATGAAAATGAAATAAAGTTATACTATGAAAAGGTAATACAGCTATAGTAGGAAAATGTAATAGAATTATACTATGAAAATGAAATAAAGTTATACTATGAAAAGGTAATACAGCTATAGTAGGAAAATGTAATAGAATTATACTATGAAAATGAAATAAAGTTATACTATGAAAAGGTAATACAGCTATAGTAGGAAAATGTAATAGAATTATACTATGAAAATGAAATAAAGTTATACTATGAAAAGGTAATACAGCTATAGTAGGAAAATGTAATAGAATTATACTATGAAAATGAAATAAAGTTATACTATGAAAAGGTAATACAGCTATAGTAGGAAAATGTAATAGAATTATACTATGAAAATGAAATAAAGTTATACTATGAAAAGGTAATACAGCTATAGTAGGAAAATGTAATAGAATTATACTATGAAAATGAAATAAAGTTATACTATGAAAAGGTAATACAGCTATAGTAGGAAAATGTAATAGAATTATACTATGAAAATGAAATAAAGTTATACTATGAAAAGGTAATACAGCTATAGTAGGAAAATGTAATAGAATTATACTATGAAAATGAAATAAAGTTATACTATGAAAAGGTAATACAGCTATAGTAGGAAAATGTAATAGAATTATACTATGAAAATGAAATAAAGTTATACTATGAAAAGGTAATACAGCTATAGTAGGAAAATGTAATAGAATTATACTATGAAAATGAAATAAAGTTATACTATGAAAAGGTAATACAGCTATAGTAGGAAAATGTAATAGAATTATACTAGGAAAATGTAATAGAATTATACTATTAAAATGAAATTAATTTAAACTTGGAAAATGTAATTCAGTTATTCTAGGAAAATGTAATAGAATTATACTACGAAAATGAAATAAAGTTATACTATGAAAAGGTAATACAGCTATAGTCGGAATATGTAATAGAGTTATACTATGAAAATGAAATTAAGTTATACTACGAAAAGGTAATACAGCTATAGTAGTAAAATGTAATAGAATTATACTATGAAAATGAAATAAAGTTATACTATGAAAAGGTAATATAGCTATAGTAGGAAAATGTAATGGAATTTTACTAGGAAAATGTAATAGAATTATACTATGAATATGAAATAAAGTTATACTATGAAAAGGTAATACAGCTATAGTAGGAAAATGCAATAGAATTATACTATGAAAATGAAATAAAGTTATACTATGAAAAGGTAATACAGTTATAGTAGGAAAATGTAATAGAATTATACTATGAAAATGAAATAAAGTTATACTATGAAAAGGTAATACAGCTATAGTAGGAAAATGTAATAGAATTACACTATGAAAATGAAATAGAGTTATACTGTGAAAAGTTAATACAGCTATAGTAGGAAAATGTAATGGAATTATACTAGGAAAATGTAATAGAATTTTAGTATGAAAATGAAATAAAGTTATACTATGAAAAGGTAATACAGCTATAGTTTGAAAATGTAATAGTATTATACTATGAAAATGAAAGAAAGTTATACTATGGAAAGGTAATACGGCTATATTAGGAAAATATAATAGAATTATATTATGAAAATGAAATAAAGTTATACTACGAATAGGTAATGCAGTTATAGTAGGAAAATGTAATAGAATTATACTATTAAAATGAAATAAAGTTATACTGGCAAAATGTAATACAGTTATAGTAGGAAAATGTAATAGAATTATACTATGGAAATGAAATCAAGTTATATTAGGAAAATGAAATAGAATTATACTATGAAAATGAAATAAAGTTATACTATGAAAAGGCAATACAGCTATAGTAGGAAAATGTAATAGAATTAAATTAGTAAAATTTAATACGGTTATACTAGGAAAATGTAATAGAATTACACTATGAAAATGAAATAAAGTTATACTATGAAAAAGTAATACAGATATAGTAGAAAAATATAATAGAATTATACTATGAAAATGAAATAAAGTTATACTGGGAAAATGTAATACAGTAACGGTAGAAGAAAGTAATAGAATTATACATGGAAAATGTAATAGAATTATGCTATTAAAATGAAATAAAGTTATACTGGCAAAAGGTAATTCAGTTATACTAGGAAAATGTAATAGAACTATACTATGAAAATGAAATAATGTTATACTATGAAAAGGTAATACAGCTATAGTAGGAATATGTAATAGAATTGTACTATGAAATTGAAATAAAGTAATACTACGAAAATGTAATACAGTTATAGTAGGAAAATGTAATGGAATTATACTAGGAAAATGTAATAAAATTATACTATGAAAATGAAATAAAGTTATACTATGAAAAGGTAATACAGCTATAGTAGGAAAATGTAATAGAATTATACTATAAAAATGAAATAAAGTTATACAATGAAAAGGTAATACAGCTATAGTAGCAAAATGTAATAGATTTAAATCAGGAAAATTTAATACGGTTATACTAGAAAAATGTAATAGAATTATACTATGAAAATGTAATTCATTTATACTAGGAAAATGTAAAAGAATTACAATACGAAAATAAAATTAAGTTATACTAAGAAAAGGTAATACAGTTATAGTAGGGAAATGTAATAGAATTAAATCAGGAAAATTTAATACAGTTATACTAGGAAGATTTAATAGATTTATACTATGAAAATGAAATAAAGTTATACTATAAAAATGTAACAGAGTTATAATAGGTAAATGTAATAGAGTTATAGTAGGAAAACGTAACACAATTAAAGAAAATGTAATACAGTTAAAGTAATAAAATGTAATAGAAGTACACTAGGAAATTGTAACACAGTTATACTAGAAAAATGTAATAGAAATACACTAGGAAATTGTAACACAGTTATACAAGGAAAATGTAATACAGTTATAGTTGGAAAATGTAACAGGATTATACTAGGAAAATGTAATACAGTTATACTAGGAAAATGTATTAGAAGTACACTAGTAAATTGTAACACAGTTATACTAGGGAAATGTAATACAGTTATAGTAGCAAAACGTAATAGTGTTATACAAGGAAAATGTAATACATTTATAGTAGGAAAATGTAATAGAATTATACTAGAAAAATGTACTTCAGTTATAGTAGGTAAATGTAATAGAGTTATAGAAGGAAAACGTAACACAATTAAAGAAAATGTAATACAGTTATACCAGGAAAATGTAATAGATTTATAGTAGGAAAACGTAACACAATTAAGGAAAATGTAATACAGTTATACAAGGAAAATGTAATACTAATACACTAGTAAATTGTAACTTACTTAAACTAGGAAAATGTAATAGAGTTAGAGTAGGAAAATGTAATAGAAGTATACTAGGAAATTCTAACACAGTTATACTAGGAAAATGTAATAGAAATACACTAGTAAATAGTAACACAGTTATACTAAGAAAATGTAATACAGTTATAGTAGGAAAATGTAATAGAATTATACTAGAAAATTGTAATGCAGTTATAGGAGGAAAATGAAATAAATTTTATACTAGGAAAATGTATTACACTTATGGTAGGAAAATGTAATAGAGTTAAACTAGATAAATGTAATAGAATAATACAATGAAAATGGAATACAGTTATAATATGAAAAGGTAATACAGTTATAGTAGAAAAATGTAATAGAATTAAACTCGGAAAATTTAATATTGTTGTAGTATAAAAATGTAATAGAGATATAGTAGGAAAATGTAATAGAGTTATACTAGGAAAATGTAATAGAAGAACACTAGTAAATTGTAACACATTTATACTAGCAAAATGTAATACAGTTATAGTAGCAAAAGGTAATAGAGTTATACTAGGAAAATGTAATACAGTTATAGTAGGAAAATGTAATACAATTAAACTAGGAAAATTTAATACAGTTATATTAGGAAAATGAAATTGAAATAAAATTTGAAAATGTAATATATTTATACAAGGAAAATGTAATAGAATTACACTATGAAAACGAAATAAAGTTATAGTAAGAAAAGGTTGTACAGTTATAGTAGGAAAATGTAATAGAATTAAATCAGGAAAATTTAATACAGTTATACTAGGAAGATTTAATAGATTTATACTATGAAAATGAAATAAAGTTATATTATAAAAATGTAACAGAGTTATAATAGGTAAATGTAATAGAGTTATAGTAGGAAAACGTAACACAATTAAAGAAAATGTAATACAGTTAAAGTAATAAAATGTAATAGAAGTACACTAGGAAATTGTAACACAGTTATACTAGGAAAATGTAATAGAAATACACTAGGAAATTGTAACACAGTTATACAAGGAAAATGTAATACAGTTATAGTTGGAAAATGTAACAGAATTATACTAGGAAAATGTAATACAGTTATACTAGGAAAATGTATTAGAAGTACACTAGTAAATTGTAACAACGTTAAACTAGGAAAATGTAATACAGTTATAGTGACAAAACGTAATAGAGTTATACAAGGAAAATGTAATACAGTTATAGTATGAAAATGTAATACAGTTATAGTAGCAAAACGTAATAGTGTTATACAAGGAAAATGTAATAGAGTCATACTAGGAACATGTATTAGAAGTATTCTAGGAAAATGCAATACAGTTATTGTAGGAAAATGTAATAGAAGTACACAAGTAAATTGTATCACAGTTATACTAGGAAAATATATTACAGTTATAGAAGAAAAATGTAATAGAATTATACAAGGAAAATGTAATAGAGTTATGCTAGAAACATGTATTAGAAGTATACTAGGAAAATGTATTACAGTTATAGCAGGAAAATCTAAGGGAAGTACACTAGTAAATTGTAACACATTTATACTAGCGAAATGTAATAAAGTTATAGTAGCAAAACGTAATAGAGTTATACTAGGAAAATGTAATAGAAGGACACTAGTAAATTGTAACAAAGTTATACTAGGAGAATGTAATAAAGTTATAATAGGAAAATGTAATAGAATTAAACTAGAAAAATGTAATAGAATTATACTAGGAAAATGTAATAGAATTATACTATTAAAATGAAATTAATTTAAACTTGGAAAATGTAATTCAGTTATTCTAGGAAAATGTAATAGAATTATACTATGAAAATGAAATAAAGTTATACTATGAAAAGGTAATACAGTTATAGTAGGAAAATGTAATAGAATTATACTATGAAAATGAAATAAAGTTATACTATGAAAAGGTAATACAGTTATAGTAGGAAAATGTAATAGAATTATACTATGAAAATGAAATAAAGTTATACTATGAAAACGTAATACAGCTATAGTAGGAAAATGTAATAGAATTATACTATGAAAATGAAATAAAGTTATACTATGAAAAGGTAATACAGCTATAGTAGGAAAATGTAATAGAATTATACTATGAAAATGAAATAAAGTTATACTATGAAAAGGTAATACAGCTATAGTAGGAAAATGTAATAGAATTATACTATGAAAATGAAATAAAGTTATACTATGAAAACGTAATACAGCTATAGTAGGAAAATGTAATAGAATTATACTATGAAAATGAAATAAAGTTATACTATGAAAAGGTAATACAGCTATAGTAGGAAAATGTAATAGAATTATACTATGAAAATGAAATAAAGTTATACTATGAAAACGTAATACAGCTATAGTAGGAAAATGTAATAGAATTATACTATGAAAATGAAATAAAGTTATACTATGAAAAGGTAATACAGCTATAGTAGGAAAATGTAATAGAATTATACTATGAAAATGAAATAAAGTTATACTATGAAAAGGTAATACAGTTATAGTAGGAAAATGTAATAGAATTATACTATGAAAATGAAATAAAGTTATACTATGAAAAGGTAATACAGTTATAGTAGGAAAATGTAATAGAATTATACTATGAAAATGAAATAAAGTTATACTATGAAAAGGTAATACAGTTATAGTAGGAAAATGTAATAGAATTATACTATGAAAATGAAATAAAGTTATACTATGAAAAGGTAATACAGTTATAGTAGGAAAATGTAATAGAATTATACTATGAAAATGAAATAAAGTTATACTATGAAAAGGTAATACAGTTATAGTAGGAAAATGTAATAGAATTATACTATGAAAATGAAATAAAGTTATACTATGAAAAGGTAATACAGTTATAGTAGGAAAATGTAATAGAATTATACTATGAAAATGAAATAAAGTTATACTATGAAAAGGTAATACAGTTATAGTAGGAAAATGTAATAGAATTATACTATGAAAATGAAATAAAGTTATACTATGAAAAGGTAATACAGTTATAGTAGGAAAATGTAATAGAATTATACTATGAAAATGAAATAAAGTTATACTATGAAAAGGTAATACAGTTATAGTAGGAAAATGTAATAGAATTATACTATGAAAATGAAATAAAGTTATACTATGAAAAGGTAATACAGTTATAGTAGGAAAATGTAATAGAATTATACTATGAAAATGAAATAAAGTTATACTATGAAAAGGTAATACAGTTATAGTAGGAAAATGTAATAGAATTATACTATGAAAATGAAATAAAGTTATACTATGAAAAGGTAATACAGTTATAGTAGGAAAATGTAATAGAATTATACTATGAAAATGAAATAAAGTTATACTATGAAAAGGTAATACAGTTATAGTAGGAAAATGTAATAGAATTATACTATGAAAATGAAATAAAGTTATACTATGAAAAGGTAATACAGTTATAGTAGGAAAATGTAATAGAATTATACTATGAAAATGAAATAAAGTTATACTATGAAAAGGTAATACAGTTATAGTAGGAAAATGTAATAGAATTATACTATGAAAATGAAATAAAGTTATACTATGAAAAGGTAATACAGTTATAGTAGGAAAATGTAATAGAATTATACTATGAAAATGAAATAAAGTTATACTATGAAAAGGTAATACAGTTATAGTAGGAAAATGTAATAGAATTATACTATGAAAATGAAATAAAGTTATACTATGAAAAGGTAATACAGTTATAGTAGGAAAATGTAATAGAATTATACTATGAAAATGAAATAAAGTTATACTATGAAAAGGTAATACAGTTATAGTAGGAAAATGTAATAGAATTATACTATGAAAATGAAATAAAGTTATACTATGAAAAGGTAATACAGTTATAGTAGGAAAATGTAATAGAATTATACTATGAAAATGAAATAAAGTTATACTATGAAAAGGTAATACAGTTATAGTAGGAAAATGTAATAGAATTATACTATGAAAATGAAATAAAGTTATACTATGAAAAGGTAATACAGTTATAGTAGGAAAATGTAATAGAATTATACTATGAAAATGAAATAAAGTTATACTATGAAAAGGTAATACAGTTATAGTAGGAAAATGTAATAGAATTATACTATGAAAATGAAATAAAGTTATACTATGAAAAGGTAATACAGTTATAGTAGGAAAATGTAATAGAATTATACTATGAAAATGAAATAAAGTTATACTATGAAAAGGTAATACAGTTATAGTAGGAAAATGTAATAGAATTATACTATGAAAATGAAATAAAGTTATACTATGAAAAGGTAATACAGTTATAGTAGGAAAATGTAATAGAATTATACTATGAAAATGAAATAAAGTTATACTATGAAAAGGTAATACAGTTATAGTAGGAAAATGTAATAGAATTATACTATGAAAATGAAATAAAGTTATACTATGAAAAGGTAATACAATTATAGTAGGAAAATGTAATAGAATTATACTATGAAAATGAAATAAAGTTATACTATGAAAAGGTAATACAGCTATAGTAGGAAAATGCAATAGAATTATACTATGAAAATGAAATAAAGTTATACTATGAAAACGTAATACAGCTATAGTAGGAAAATGTAATAGAATTATACTATGAAAATGAAATAAAGTTATACTATGAAAAGGTAATACAGCTATAGTAGGAAAATGTAATAGAATTATACTATGAAAATGAAATAAAGTTATACTATGAAAAGGTAATACAGTTATAGTAGGAAAATGTAATAGAATTATACTATGAAAATGAAATAAAGTTATACTATGAAAAGGTAATACAGTTATAGTAGGAAAATGTAATAGAATTATACTATGAAAATGAAATAAAGTTATACTATGAAAAGGTAATACAGTTATAGTAGGAAAATGTAATAGAATTATACTATGAAAATGAAATAAAGTTATACTATGAAAAGGTAATACAGTTATAGTAGGAAAATGTAATAGAATTATACTATGAAAATGAAATAAAGTTATACTATGAAAAGGTAATACAGTTATAGTAGGAAAATGTAATAGAATTATACTATGAAAATGAAATAAAGTTATACTATGAAAAGGTAATACAGTTATAGTAGGAAAATGTAATAGAATTATACTATGAAAATGAAATAAAGTTATACTATGAAAAGGTAATACAGTTATAGTAGGAAAATGTAATAGAATTATACTATGAAAATGAAATAAAGTTATACTATGAAAAGGTAATACAGTTATAGTAGGAAAATGTAATAGAATTATACTATGAAAATGAAATAAAGTTATACTATGAAAAGGTAATACAGTTATAGTAGGAAAATGTAATAGAATTATACTATGAAAATGAAATAAAGTTATACTATGAAAAGGTAATACAGTTATAGTAGGAAAATGTAATAGAATTATACTATGAAAATGAAATAAAGTTATACTATGAAAAGGTAATACAGTTATAGTAGGAAAATGTAATAGAATTATACTATGAAAATGAAATAAAGTTATACTATGAAAAGGTAATACAGTTATAGTAGGAAAATGTAATAGAATTATACTATGAAAATGAAATAAAGTTATACTATGAAAAGGTAATACAGTTATAGTAGGAAAATGTAATAGAATTATACTATGAAAATGAAATAAAGTTATACTATGAAAAGGTAATACAGTTATAGTAGGAAAATGTAATAGAATTATACTATGAAAATGAAATAAAGTTATACTATGAAAAGGTAATACAGTTATAGTAGGAAAATGTAATAGAATTATACTATGAAAATGAAATAAAGTTATACTACGAAAAGGTAATACAGTTATAGTAGGAAAATGTAATAGAATTATACTATGAAAATGAAATAAAGTTATACTACGAAAAGGTAATACAGTTATAGTAGGAAAATGTAATAGAATTATACTATGAAAATGAAATAAAGTTATACTACGAAAAGGTAATACAGTTATAGTAGGAAAATGTAATAGAATTATACTATGAAAATGAAATAAAGTTATACTACGAAAAGGTAATACAGTTATAGTAGGAAAATGTAATAGAATTATACTATGAAAATGAAATAAAGTTATACTACGAAAAGGTAATACAGTTATAGTAGGAAAATGTAATAGAATTATACTATGAAAATGAAATAAAGTTATACTACGAAAAGGTAATACAGTTATAGTAGGAAAATGTAATAGAATTATACTATGAAAATGAAATAAAGTTATACTACGAAAAGGTAATACAGTTATAGTAGGAAAATGTAATAGAATTATACTATGAAAATGAAATAAAGTTATACTACGAAAAGGTAATACAGTTATAGTAGGAAAATGTAATAGAATTATACTATGAAAATGAAATAAAGTTATACTACGAAAAGGTAATACAGTTATAGTAGGAAAATGTAATAGAATTATACTATGAAAATGAAATAAAGTTATACTACGAAAAGGTAATACAGTTATAGTAGGAAAATGTAATAGAATTATACTATGAAAATGAAATAAAGTTATACTACGAAAAGGTAATACAGTTATAGTAGGAAAATGTAATAGAATTATACTATGAAAATGAAATAAAGTTATACTATGAAAAGGTAATACAGCTATAGTAGGAATATGTAATAGAATTGTACTATGAAATTGAAATAAAGTAATACTATGAAAACGTAATACAGTTATAGTAGGAAAATGTAATAGAATTATACTATGAAAATGAAATAAAGTTATACTATGAAAAGGTAATACAGCTATAGTAGGAATATGTAATAGAATTATACTATTAAAATAAAATAAAGTTATACTACGAAAAGGTAATACAGTTATAGCAGGAAACTGTAATACAGCTATACTAGGAAAATGTAATAGAATTATACTATGAAAATGAAATAAAGTTATACTATGAAAAGGTAATACAGCTATAGTAGGAAAATGCAATAGAATTATCCTATGAAAATGAAATAAAGTTATACTATGAAAAGGTAATACAGCTATAGTAGGAAGATGTAATAGAATTATACTATGAAAATGAAACAGAATTATACTATTAAAATGAAATAAAGTTATACTGGGAATATGTAATTCAGTTATACTAGGAAAACGTAATAGAATTATACTATGAAAATGAAATAAAGTTATACTATGAAAAGGTAATACAGCTATAGTAGGAATATGTAATAGAATTATACTATGAAAATGAAATAAAGTTATACTGGGAAAATGTAATACAGTTATAATAGGAAAATGTAATAGAATTATACTATGAAAATGAAATAACGTTATACTGGGAAAATGTAATACAGTTATAATAGGAAAATGTAATAGAATGATACTTTGAAAATGTAATATATTTATACTAGGAAAATGTAATAGAATTACAATATTAAAATGAAATAAAGTTATACTAAGAAAACGTAATACAGTTATAGTAGAAAAATGTAATAGAATTATACTATGAAAATGAAATAAACTTATACTGGGAAAATGTAATTCAGTTATGGTAGGAAAATGTAATAGAATTAAATCAGGAAAATTTAATACAGTTATACTAGGAAAATGTAATAGGATTATACTATGAAAGTGAAATAAAGTTATACTATGAAAATGTAATATAGTAATAGTAGGTAAATGTAATAGAGTTATAGTAGGAAAACGTAACACAATTAAAGAAAATGTAATACAGTTATAGTAGGAATATGTAATAGAAGTATACTAGGTAATTTTAACACAGTTTTACTAGGAAAATTTAATACAGTTATTGTAGTAAAATGTAATAGAGATATACTAGGAATATGTAATACAGTTATAGTAGGAAAACGTAATAGAAGTATACTAAAAAATTGTAACACAGTTATACTAGGAAAATGTAATAGAAGTACACTTGGAAATTGTAACACAGTTATAGTAGGAAAATGTAATAGAAGTACACTAGGAAATTGTAACACAGTTATACTAGGAAAATATTATACAGTTATAGTAGGAAAATGTACTAGAATCATACTAGGAAAATGTTATAGATTTATACTATGAAAAGGTAATACTGTTATACTAGGGAAATGTAATACAGTTTTAGTAGGAAAACGTAATAGAAGTATACTAGGAAATTGTAATACAGTTATACTAGGAAACTGTATTAGAAGTATACTAGGCAATTGTAACACAGTTATACTAGGAAAATGTAATACAGTTATAGTAGCAAAACGTAATAGAGTTATACTAGGAAAATGTAGTACAGTTATAGTAGGAAAATGTAAGAGAATTATACTAGGAAAATGTAATAGATTTATACTAGCAAAAAATTAATAGAATTATACTAGGGAAATGTAATACAGTTATAGCAGGAAAATGTAATAGAATTATACTTGGAAAATGTAACACAGTTATTGTAGGAAAATATAATAGATTGATACTAGGAAAAGGTAATAGAATTATACTAGTAAATTGTAACACAGTCATAGTAGGAAATTGTAATAAAGTTATACTAGGAAAATGTAATACAGTTATAGTAGCAAAACGTAATAGAGTTATACTAGGAAAATGTAGTACAGTTATAGTAGGAAAATGTAAGAGAATTATACTAGGAAAATGTAATAGATTTATACTAGGAAAAGTTAATAGAATTATACTAGGGAAATGTAATACAGTTATAGTAGGAAAATGTAATAGAATTATACTTGGAAAATGTAACACAGTTATTGTAGGAAAATGTAATAGATTTATACTAGGAAAAGATAATAGAATTATACTAGGAAATTGTAACACAGTCATAGTAGCAAAATGTAATACAGTTATACTAGGAAAAGGTAATAGAATTATACTGGGAAATTGTAACACAGTCATAGTAGGAAAATGTAATACAGTTATACTAGGAAAATGTGTTAGAGTTATAGTAGGAAAATGTAATAGAAGTATATTAGGAAGTTGTAACACAGTTATACTAGGAAAATGTAATACAGTTATAGCAGGAAAATGTAATAGAATTATACTTGGAAAATGTAACACAGATATTTTAGGAAAATGTAATAGATTTATACTAGGAAAAGGTAATAGAATTATACTAGGAAATTGTAACACAGTCATAGTAGGAAATTGTAACACAGTTATACTGGGAAAAGGTAATACAGTTATAGTAGGAAAATGTAATAGAATTAAACTAGGAAAATTTAATACAGTTATATTAGGAAAATGAAATAGAATTATACTTTGAAAATGTAATATATTTATACTAGGAAAATGTAATAGAATTACACTATGAAAAGGAAAAAAGATATACTATGATCAGGTAATACAGTTATAGTAGAAAAATGTAATAGAATTATACTATGAAAATGAAATATAGTTATACTATGAAAAGGCAATACAATTATAGTAGGAAAATGGAATAGAAGTAAATCAGGAAAATTTAATACAGTTATTCTAGGAAAATGTAATACAATTATACTATGAAAATGTAATAGATTTATACTATGAATATGAAATAAAGTTATACTATGAAAAGGTAATACAGTTATAGTAGATAAATGTAATAGAATTATACTTTGAAAATTTAATACAGTTATATTAGGAAAATTAAATTGAATTCTACTTGGAAAATGTAATATATTTATACTAGGAAAATGTAATAGAATTACACTATGAAAATGAAATAAAGTTATACTGGGAAAATGTAATACAGTTATAATAAGAAAATGTAATAGAAATAAACTTGGAAAATTTAATGCAGTTATATTAGGAAAATGAAATAGAATTATACTTTGAACATGTAATAAATTAATACTAGGTAAATGTAATAGAATTACACTATGAATATGAAATAAAGTTATACTATGACAAGGTAATACAGATATAGTTGAAAAATGTAATAGAATTATACTATGAAAATGAAATAAAGTTATAGTGGAAAAATGTAATAGAGTTATAGTAGGAAAATGTAATAGAATTATACTTTGAAAATGTAATACATTTATACTAGGAAAATGTAATAGATTTACACTATGGAAATGAAATAAAGTTATACTGGGAAAATGTAATACAGTTATAGTAGGAAAATTTAATAGAATTAAATAAGGAAAATTAAATACGGTTATACTAGGAAAATGTAATACATTTATACTAGGAAAATGTAATGGATTTACAATATGGAAATGAAATAAAGTTATACTAAGAAAACGTAATACAGTTATACTAGAAAAATGTAATAGAATTATACTATGAAAATAAAATAAAGTTATACTGGGAAAATGTAATACAGTTATAGTAGGAAAATTTAATAGAATTAAATCAGGAAAATTTAATACAGTTATACTAGGAAAAGGTAATAGGATTATAGCATGAAAGTGAAATAAAGTTATACTATGAAAATGTAATAGAGTTATAGTAGGTAAATGTAATAGAGTTATAGTAGAAAAACGTAACACAATTAAAGAAAATGTAATACAGTTATACTAGGAAAATGTAATAGGATTTTACCATGAAAGTGAAATAAAGTTATACTATAAAAATATAATAGAGTTATAGTAGGTAATTGTAATAGAGTTATAGTAGGAAAACGTAACACAATTAAAGAAAATGTAATACAGTTATAGTAGGAATATGTAATAGAAGTATACTAGGTAATTTTAACACAGTTATACTAGGAAAATATAATACAGTTATTGTAGAAAAATGTAATAGAGTTATACTAGGAAATGTAATACAGTTATAGTAGGAAAACGTAATAGAAGTATACTAAGAAATTCTAACACAGTTACACTAGGAAAATGTAATAGAAGTACACTAGGAAATTGTAACACAGTTATAGTAGGAAAATGTAATAGAAATACACTAGGAAATTGTAACACAGTTATACTAGGAAAATGTAATAGAAGTACACTACGAAATTGTAACACAGTTAAACTAGGAAAATGTAATAGAAGTATATTACGAAATTGTAACACAGTTACACTAGGAAAATGTAATAGAAGTATATTACGAAATTGTAACACAGTTACACTAGGAAAATGTAATAGAAGTACACTAGGAAATTGTAACACAGTTATAGTAGGAAAATGTAATAGAAATACACTAGGAAATTGTAACACAGTTATACTAGGAAAATGTAATAGAAGTACACTACGAAATTGTAACACAGTTATACTAGGAAAATGTAATAGAAGTACACTAGGGAATTCTAACACAGTTATACTAGGAAAATATTATACAGTTATAGTAGGAAAATGTAATAGAATTATACTAGGAAAAGGTAATACTGTTATACTAGGGAAATGTAATACATTTATATTACGAAAACGTAACACAATTAAAGAAAATGTAATACAGTTATACTAGGAAAATGTATTAGAAGTATACTAGGAAATTGTAACACATTTATACTAGGAAAATGTAATACAGTTATAGTAGCAAAACGTAATAGAGTTATACTAGGAAAATGTAGTACAGTTATAGTAGGAAAATGTAATAGAAGTATGCTAGGAAATTCTAACTCAGTTATACTAGGAAAATATAATACAGTTATAGTAGGAAAATGTAAGAGAATTATACTAGGAAAATGTAATAGATTTATACTAGGAAAAGTTAATAGAATTATACTAGGAAAATGTAATACAGTTATAGTAGGAAAATGTAATACCGTTATTGTAGGAAAATGTAATAGTATTATACTTGGAAAATGTAATAGAATTGTAGTAGGAAAAGTTAATAAAATTATACTAGGAAAATGTAATACAGTTATAGAAGGAAAATGTAAGAGAATTATACTAGAAAAATGTAATAGATTTATACTAGGAAAAGTTAATAGAATTATAGTAGGAAATTGTAACACAGTCATAGTAGGAAAATGTAATACAGTTATTGTAGGAAAATGTAATACAGTTATTGTAGGAAAATGTAATAGATTTATACTAGGAAAAGGTAATAGAATTATAGTAGGAAATTGTAACACAGTCATAGTGGGAAAATGTAATACAGTTATAGTAGGAAAATGTAATAGAATTATACTATGAAAATGTAATAGAATTATACTAGGAAAATGTAATAGAATTATAGTAGGAAAAAGAAAAAAAGTTATCATAGGAAAATGTAATACAGTTAT
>RDPX01000139.1:1591902-1614872 GCA_003991215.1 Morbakka virulenta | reverse complement strand
GTAAAGTAGGAAAAGTTAACACAATTAAGGTACGCAAATACAGGTAAAGTAGGAAAAGTTAACACAATTAAGGTACGCAAATACAGTTAAAGTAGGAAAAGTTAACACAATTAAGGTACGCAAATACAGTTAAAGTAGGAAAAGTTAACACAATTAAGGTACGCAAATACAGTAAAGTAGGAAAAGTTAACACAATTAAGGTACGCAAATACAGTTAAAGTAGGAAAAGTTAACACAATTAAGGTACGCAAATACAGTAAAGTAGGAAAAGTTAACACAATTAAGGTACGCAAATACAGTTAAAGTAGGAAAAGTTAACACAATTAAGGTACGCAAATACAGTTAAAGTAGGAAAATGCAAGACCGTAATTTAGGAAAATGTAACAAAGTTAAGGTAGAAAAATGTAATATAGCCAAAGTAGGAATATGACACAGATATGGCACGAAAGTATCATGCACTTTTGTTACAAAAATAGAGTAAAAGTGGAAAATGGTTAAAGAGTGAAATTACGAAATTGAAATACATTTATAGTACGAAAATGTAACAAAGTTAAAGAAATGTTAAATTGTCTTTATTTAACTTTATTACATTTTCCTTCTTCAAATGTTTTACATTTTCCTAGTATACCTGTATTACATTTTCCTACCTTAACTTTGTTACATTTTCCTTCTTCAAATGTGTTACATTTTCCTAGTATACCTGTATTACATTTTCCTACCTTAACTTTGTTACATTTTCCTTCTTCAAATGTGTTAGATTTACCTTCTTCAAATGGGTTACATTTTCCTAGTATACCTGTATTACATTTTACTACCTTGACTTTGTTACATTTTCCTTCTTCAAATGTGTTACATTTTCCTAGTATATCTGTATTACATTTTCCTACCTTAACTTTGTTACGTTTTCCTTCTTCAAATGTGTTACATTTTCCTAGTATAACTGAATTACATTTTCCTATCTTAACTTTATTACATTTTCCTTCTTCAAATGTGTTACTTTTTCCTAGTATACCTGTATTACATTTTCCTACCTAAACTTTGTTACATTTTCCTTCTTCAAATGTGTTACATTTTCCTAGTATACCTGTATTACATTTTCCTACCTTAACTTTGTTACATTTTCCTTCTTTAAATGTGTTACATTATCCTAGTATACCTGTATTACATTTTACTACCTTAACTTTATTACATTTTCCTTCTTCAAATGTGTTACATTTTCCTTCTTCAAATGTGTTACATTTTCCTTCTTCAAATGTGTTACATTTTCCTTCTTCAAATGTGTTACATTTTCCTTCTTCAAATGTGTTACATTTTCATAGTATAAATCTATTACATTTTCCTAGTATAAATGTATTACATTTTCCTACCTTAACTTTGTTACATTTACCTTCTTCAAATGTGTTACATTTTCCTTCTTCAAATGTGTTACATTTTCCTTCTTCAAATGTGTTACATTTTCCTAGTATACCTGTATTACATTTTCCTACCTTAACTTTGTTACATTTTCCTTCTTCAAATGTGCTAGATTTTCCCATTTCCAATGTGTTACATTTTCCTAGTATATCTGTATTACATTTTTTTACCTTAACTTTGTTACATTTTCCTTCTTCAAATGTGTTAGATTTTCCTATTTCAAATGTGTTACATTTTCTTAGTATATCTGTATTACATTTTCCTACCTTAACTTTGTTACATTTTCCTTCTTCAAATGTGTTAGATTTTCCTATTTCAAATGTGTTACATTTTCTTAGTATATCTGTATTACATTTTCCTACCTTAACTTTGTTACATTTTCCTGGTATATCTGTATTACATTTATTTTAACACAATATTTCCCACTTTAACACAATTAAAGTGGGAAAATGTAATTCACTTATAGTAGGAAAACGTAACACAGTCAATTTAGGAAAAATGTAAGAGTTATCGTAGCAAAATGTAACACAGTTAATGTACAAAAATATAAAACACATTTTGTACAAAAATGTAACATGGTTAAAGTAGAAAAATGTTATTCAGTTATAGCACGAAAATGTAACACAATTAAAATAGGAAAATTGGAATAGCATTAAAGTACAAATATGTAATACAGTTATATTTCCAAAATGTAATACAGTTATAGTACGAAGAAGTATCATAGCTAAAGTAGGAAAATGTAGCACAGATCAAGTATGAAAATGTAATAGAGTTATAGTAGGAAAAGGTAACACAGTCAAATTAGGAAAACGTAATACAGTTATAGGACGAAAATGAAAACAGATAAAGTAGGAAAATAGAATACAGTTATAGGCCGTAAATGAAAACAGATAAAGTAGGAAAATAGAATACAGTTATAGGCCGTAAATGAAAACAGATAAAGTAGGAAAATAGAATACAGTTATAGTACAAAAATATAACACAATTAAAGTGTGAAAATGTAATACAGCTTGTACTCTACAAAAATGTAGCAAGGTTATAGTGGGGAAATGTAACACAGTTATGGTTGGAAAATGTAACACATATAAAGTACGAAAACGTAACACCATTAAAGTGCTAAAATGTAATACAGCTACTCTACAAAATGTAGCACAGTTATAGTGGGGAAATGTAACACAGTTATTGAACAAAAACGTAGCACAGTTATAGTGGGAAAATGTAACAGAGGTATAGTGGGAAAATGTAACAGAGGTATAGTGGGAAAATGTAACAGAGGTATAGTGGGAAAATGTAACGCATATAAAGTACGAAAATGTAACTCAGTTATAGTACGATAATGTAACACAATTAAAGTGGGAAAATATAACACAGTTATAGTACGAAAATGTCACACAGTGAAAATACGAAAATGTAAAACAATTAAAGTGCTAAAATTTAATACAGTTATTGAACGATAATGTAACTCATTTATAGTCCCTTAATGTAATACAATTAAAGTGGGAAAATATAACACAGTTATAGTACGAAAATGTCACACAGTGAAAATACGAAAATGTGAAACAATTAAAGTGCTAAAATGTAATACAGTTATTGAACGATAATGTAACTCAGTTATAGTACGATAATGTAACACAATTAAAGTGGGAAAATATAACACAGTTATAGTACGAAAATGTCACACAGTGAAAATACGAAAATGTAAAACAATTAAAGTGCTAAAATGTAATACAGTTATAGTACGAAAATGTAACACAATTAAAGTGCTAAAATGTTATAGAGGTATTGTAGAAAAATTTAACACAGTTATGGTACGAAAATGTAACTCTGTCAAAGTAGGAATATATAAAAGAATTATTGCTTGGGAATGTAAAACGATTAAAGTAAGAATATGTAATACAATTTTAGTAAAATAATGTAACACAGTCAAAGTATGAAAATAATAAACAATTAAAGTACGAAAATGTAATACAGATCTAGTAGGAAAATGTATAACAAATATAGTACGAAAATGTAATATAATCTTAGTACGAAAATGTAAAACAGTTGTAGTGGGGAAATGTCACACAGTAAAAGTACGAAAATGTAAAACAATTAAAGTGCTAAAATGTAATACATTTATTGCACGAAAATGTAACTCAGTTATAGTCCGATAATGTAACACAATTAAAGTGGGAAAATGTAATACAGTTATAGTACGAAAATGTAACACAATTAAAGTGCTAAAATGTTATAGAGGTATTGTAGAAAAATTTAACACAGTTATAGTACGAAATTGTAATACAGTTATAGTATAAAAATGTAAAACAGATATAGTACGAAAGTGTCACACAGTGAAAATACGAAAATGTAACACAATTAAAGTGCTAAAATGTTATAGAGGTATTGTAGAAAAATTTAACATAGTTATAGTACGAAATTGTAATACAGTTATAGTATAAAAATGTAAAACAGATATAGTACGAAAGTGTCACACAGTGAAAATACGAAAATGTAAAACAATTAAAGTGCTAAAATGTTATAGAGGTATTGTAGAAAAATTTAACATAGTTATGGTACGAAAATGTAACTCAGTCAAAGTAGGAATATATAAAAGAATTATTGCTTGGGAATGTAAAACGATTAAAGTAAGAATATGTAATACAATTTTAGTAAAATAATGTAACACAGTCAAAGTATGAAAATAATAAACAATTAAAGTACGAAAATGTAATACATATCTAGTAGGAAAATGTATGACAAATATAGTACGAAAATGTAATATAATCTTCGTACGAAAATGTAAAACAGTTGTAGTGGGGAAATGTCACACAGTAAAAGTACGAAAATGTAAAACAATTAAAGTGCTAAAATGTAATACATTTATTGCACGAAAATGTAACTCAGTTATAGTCCGATAATGTAACACAATTAAAGTGGGAAAATGTAATACAGTTATAGTACGAAAATGTAACACAATTAAAGTGCTAAAATGTTATAGAGGTATTGTAGAAAAATTTAACACAGTTATAGTACGAAATTGTAATACAGTTATAGTATAAAAATGTAAAACAGATATAGTACGAAAGTGTCACACAGTGAAAATACGAAAATGTAACACAATTAAAGTGCTAAAATGTTATAGAGGTATTGTAGAAAAATTTAACATAGTTATAGTACGAAATTGTAATACAGTTATAGTATAAAAATGTAAAACAGATATAGTACGAAAGTGTCACACAGTGAAAATACGAAAATGTAAAACAATTAAAGTGCTAAAATGTTATAGAGGTATTGTAGAAAAATTTAACATAGTTATGGTACGAAAATGTAACTCAGTCAAAGTAGGAATATATAAAAGAATTATTGCTTGGGAATGTAAAACGATTAAAGTAAGAATATGTAATACAATTTTAGTAAAATAATGTAACACAGTCAAAGTATGAAAATAATAAACAATTAAAGTACGAAAATGTAATACATATCTAGTAGGAAAATGTATGACAAATATAGTACGAAAATGTAATATAATCTTCGTACGAAAATGTAAAACAGTTGTAGTGGGGAAATGTCACACAGTAAAAGTACGAAAATGTAAAACAATTAAAGTGCTAAAATGTAATACATTTATTGCACGAAAATGTAACTCAGTTATAGTCCGATAATGTAACACAATTAAAGTGGGAAAATGTAATACAGTTATAGTACGAAAATGTAACACAATTAAAGTGCTAAAATGTTATAGAGGTATTGTAGAAAAATTTAACATAGTTATGGTACGAAAATGTAACTCAGTCAAAGTAGGAATATATAAAAGAATTATTGCTTGGGAATGTAAAACGATTAAAGTAAGAATATGTAATACAATTTTAGTAAAATAATGTAACACAGTCAAAGTATGAAAATAATAAACAATTAAAGTACGAAAATGTAATACAGATCTAGTAGGAAAATGTATAACAAATATAGTATGAAAATGTAATATAATCTTAGTACGAAAATGTAAAACAGTTGTAGTGGGGAAATGTCACACAGTAAAAGTACGAAAATGTAAAACAATTAAAGTGCTAAAATGTAATACATTTATTGCACGAAAATGTAACACAATTAAAATGCTAAAATGTTATACAAATCTAGTAGGAAAATGTATAACAATTATAGTACGAAATTGTAACATGATCTTAGTATGAAAATGTAACACAGTTATAGTAGGAAAATGTAAAACAGTTATTGTACTCAAGTGTAAAACAGTTATAGTAGGAAAATGTAAAACAATTATGTATTTTGCAATGGTTGTAACCGAACTTTACTAGAACGATCCTAAGTTTCAATTTATCAAGTTTTGGCTTTGAGTTTTAAAAGCTGAACGGCATTTCTACTCATTGTCTATTTTAAATGTAATTATGTATATAACTATGATGTGGACTAACTGCTCCTTATTAAAATTGCCAACCAGTTCTTTGAAACTCGACCGAACAGAAGAATAAATTTAGATTTAACTAACTAACTAAGCGGTTGTTTTGTCGTTATGCATTATTGAGGTTGCGATCATTTTAATTTCTCTGTTGTATGATTTTCTTTGATTTTCTTTTGTAAGATACTTTGTTGTAAATGGTGGTACAAATTGGAAACTGGAAAACTAGAAAACGAATTAAAGAAAAGCTGGTCTGAAATGTCATATACAGTTGAACATCGATTATCCGAACACCAATTATCCGAATTTCGAACTATCCGAACAAGATCTTCCGGTCCGGATAAATATTTACGAAGACATACTTTGAGTAGCTCCACACTCGAGTACAATTCTTGTGCTACAGTACGTCTTAGGTTACGCCAAGCGAAATACACGTAAATACATTTGTAAACGTGTATTCTAACGTAAATACATGTATATGTATATCGAGTAAGTTGTTTGTTTATGGATGATCAGTTATCCGAACAAATTGCTTCCCGGCCCTCTTGTTCGGATAATCGACCTTCGACTGTAATATTACTGAAGAAACCTGTCGTGAAAATCATCGTAAAAATCCAGTTAGGTTACTTTATTTGCCTCTGCTATGTGTGTATGGAAGCTAATCAGCTACTTATCTGGAGTCATTTCTAGGCACATGGATGGATAATGCAAGAGAATGAAAATGCCTGCTATTAGCACCGAAAAAGGAAAAATCAATCAACACATGCTGCACTTAACTTTTTCTTTGCCATATTCTTCTGATTCCTTTCCATCACTTGCTCAATTTATCTATTATTGTTTTTTCATTTTTCCATAAGAATTTCATCTCTATTTTACTAGGTGCACTCACCCGAGGAAGTTCTTAGGTGTAATGATTTAAAAGGAGCCTTGAAGGGGACTTGGACTAAACTGTAAAGCCATTTGCTGAAGTATTGAAAAATACTATCAATAGAAACTCCAACTCTTAAATGTCCTTTGTTTCTGTATTTTCTGCATAAAAATGCAATAATGTTGCTTGCAAATATTTCCAGAAGGCTATTTCTTCTCCAGGCAGAGACCTCAAAATTCAAACCTTACCATCGCCAACAATACCGACAATATGCGGAGAATTTAACTTTAAGGACCACCTCCCACCACACTTTAAAACTGTCGAACAAGCCTTGAAATATTTATAAAATCCTTTTCTATCTTGTCTTTAGAGCAGTATTTGTATTGAAAACTATTGATCGCAATAAATGGGTTAATTTTTGGGTGACCATTACTGGTATCATATCTAAATTATTTCATCGTTTACTGAGATTAAAGATTGATCTCTGAAAATATCCCATATTATCAATAACGTTTGCGCAGTTTGAAGATAAAGATAGGATTTAACTTTTTCAATGTGCAGCTTTAAAATTTTGTTTGTGAATTTAATCATTTCTTTTTCATTGTTTCAGCGCTTTTTATTGTTTCAAATATTTGAAACCAGCTGTAAACTCAACACTAGGTGGTCATCATAAGGTTTTCTACTGCAAAGAGTTAGAATGGTCAAATATGACTAATATTTCATTACAAATTATATATATATTTATATATTCCCTCTTCTCATTTCTATCAGGATAGAAAAAGGGTATTAAATTCATCTGAGCTACGGTAGTATTTTTTTTTCAATGCAATTTCTACTCAATTCAGTAAATTTTCAGTATAATAAACTGCTTGGCTAATTGTATAAAGAGATTCTCTCCTTTTTCAATCCAGTCAGATTGCTGCAAACACTAAATTAGAGCAATTTTTCCTCCCGAGTTACTTTTAAAAAATATAGCGTCTTCCTTATTTCTCTTCAATTTTTTCAAGATTAAAATATAACATAACTGAGATCTGAAAAAGAAATTCAAGCATTATTTTACAACTTGTTCCAACTTTACTGATAAAATCAGTCGAATTTTGGGTAATATTGTATGTAGTTTTTTTATGCTTCTTTTCATTCCTTTTACACACTTGTTATTTCATAATTTTTCAATTCTTTATCCTTACACTCTGTGATAGCTTTTTAAATAGTTTTGAACATAGTTATTTTTTGAGATAGTGATATTTAACCGTGTGTAAACAGACAGTAACATTTTCCAGCTTCAAAAATCGACGAGTAAATATTTTCTTTTGATATACTTCTGATAATGTGAATATAAATTGGAATTATTTGTTAATATAATTGTCAATAAACGTCTTCCTGTTGATTTTATTTAAGAGTTTTGACCTTCTCTATTGGGACGTTAATCTACTGTTGTAATACCCGATATTTTCCTCCCAAATTATCAACAGTCATTGAATATGTAAATTTGCATTTGTATTCAGAAGCAATGAAACAAAATTGTTTCAGATCGTATGGTATATTGTTACAGGACGATTTGGATGAGACACAACAAAAATTATTCATATAACTACCGTGTTTCTCCAGCATTTGAAAAAAAACGTAGTAGATGCTGTTTCTAGGCACTATCGGAAACATAACTAGAAATCGCTAGTTGAGTATTTGTACATAATTAATCAGGGTAATATTTTCAAAATGCATTACAATTAAAACCTGTTACCTTTCCGTTTCTAAGAGCTTTTGCTAAGGCGAAAATCAAACGTCAAACAAATCTTATTATTTTTTCATTTTCGAAGGTTGGGAAACTATTATTATTAATTATTATCATAATCATCGTCACCATCAACATTACTATTATTATAATAATTATCATTAATATTATTATTAAGTTCTTAAACAAAAATAAACTTTAAATTCAAGTTGTGTCTTTTTCATTGCAATCTGTCAAACAAGCAAAATTTTAGAGTGAAGCTACCTTTGATAGTGAATTAAAGCTCACCTTCCTGCAAGCAATTATTGGACTTCTACATATTAGAAATGTAATACTCTTGGGTCATGAATATGGTGTTGTAATAATCGTTGGGGGTTGAAATTTTCTGAACATATAATAACGGGGTATAAGCAGGTGGAATAAGCAGGTGGAATAAACAGGTGAAATAAACAGGTGGAATATGCAGGTGGAATAAGCAGGTGGAATAAGCAGAGAGAATAAGCAGAAGGAATAAGCAGAAGGGAAAGAAAGAGGAAGAAAAAGCAGGGTAAACAATCAGTGGATGTAGAGAGGCACATAATTGTTATTAGATTGAACTCCTGCCTACGCTAATTAACAATTAAGTTCCAGGAGGTGCCTGTGCCTACGTCAGTGAGTAGGAATGGAATTCTCTATTACCATAATTTTACTTCATCTATATAATTCATTAATTTGTATATACAAGTCAATTTTTTCTTCCTAGTGAGTTTTAACTCAAACAACCTTTATACTGTGGAATACACATACTTTTATTCGCAATAACCTGATTGATTATCTTAACCGTTGAATTGATCTCTGGCGTACACTGTGAAACAGCGACGTAGCTAAGTCCATTTCGCTATTTGTTATGTAGCGTTATGCATTTCAACAGGTAGTATTTACTGATAGACAGAAAGGAATAAGAAGGGGAAAAAACAGGTAGTAAACAGGGGTAAAGCTGTGGATAGGGAAGAGATGTGAGAAGGAAGGATAAGCAAGGGCCTTGAAATTAATTTGTCTTCACAGCGAGTCTCCTCGTTTATTCTTTTCTGTTGCTTCGTTGTCTACTAAATACTTGATAAATAAAATCATGAATGAACCAAAATTTGTAAAAGTAATTAGCTTTTACAAAAACATTGTATCTCAAAAATACAATTTTCTTCCAGTAGATTCACACAAAAAATAATTGGTTGGAAGTTACACAAAGCCTTGGGAAATTAAAACGTTAGGTGGAGACTTTTTTTCGAGATCCGAGAGTAAGTAACCAACTTCAAAAGGTATCATTTTTATTATTATATGTCATTTAATATTTTTACCATTGTTATTATTATTAGTAGTAGTAACAGTAGTGGTAATAGTAGTAATAGCAGTAGTAATAGTAGTAATAGTAGTAGTAATAGTAGTAATAGTAGTAATAGTAATAATAGTAGTAATAGTAGTAATGGTAGTAATAGTAGTAATAGTAGTAATAGTAGTAATAGTAGTAATAGTAATAGTTGTAATAGTAGTAATAGTAGTAGTAGTAATAGTAGTAATAGTAGTAATAGTAGTAATAGTAGTCAAAGTAGTAATAGTAGTAAAAGTAGTAATAGTAGTAATAGTAGTAATAGTAGTAATAGTAGTAATAGTAGTAATAGTAGTAATAGTAGTAATAGTAGTAATAGTAGTAATAGTAGTAATAGTAGTAATAGTAGTAATAGTAGTAATAGTAGTAATAGTAGTAATAGTAGTAATAGTAGTAATAGTAGTAATAGTAGTAATAGTAGTAATAGTAGTAATAGTAGTAATAGTAGTAATAGTAGTAATAGTAGTAATAGTAGTAATAGTAGTAATAGTAGTAATAGTAGTAATAGTAGTAATAGTAGTAATAGTAGTAATAGTAGTAATAGTAGTAATAGTAGTAATAGTAGTAATAGTAGTAATAGTAGTAATAGTAGTAATAGTAGTAATAGTAGTAATAGTAGTAATAGTAGTAATAGTAGTAATAGTAGTAATAGTAGTAATAGTAGTAATAGTAGTAATAGTAGTAATAGTAGTAATAGTAGTAATAGTAGTAATAGTAGTAATAGTAGTAATAGTAGTAATAGTAGTAATAGTAGTAATAGTAGTAATAGTAGTAATAGTAGTAATAGTAGCGCTACTAGTAATACTAGTAATAATAGTACTAATAGTAGCACTAGTAGTAATACTAGTAATGGTAAAAAAAAGTAGTAATAGTAGTATTAGTAGTACTCACAGTAGTAGTAATAGTGGTAAAAAAAAGTTTTATATTTCTAATTAAAATTTAATTGTCTTGGGCAGCTAGTGACAAAATTGGAGAGTTTGAAAAATTCTTTTTTTTTAGCCAATCAAAAAATGCAAAAGGCTTTCTTGCTCTTCTCTTTACTCTACATCTTCTTCTTCTTCAAGTGTCAGGTCTGCAACAGATATCGATGACCATGCCGCGCCAAATCCCCCACTATTTTTCGTCTTTCTGATCAACTCGGCTTTCGTTAAAACGTTATTTTCCATGTGAATAAAAAATCAACCTGACTTGCTTTATTTTGCTTTCTGGCGTCTTGATATAGTCGAATGCGAGGAAAAATGCTTTCGACCGAACTAAACATGATTTTAATTGAAATAATAAGGATATTTATAACCAAAATTGTTCTCAGTAAATTACTACTGTTACCAGAGTATTTCCTGTTAAAAATTGGTATTACCAAGTGAAAGAAATAATGACTATAACATTGATAACGATAATGACAAAAACTGGATCTAATAATACAATTATTTTAACTACTTATTTTGTTGATAAATACTCAAAAGTAAAGTATACATTATTTGTTTCATTATCCATATGATTGTGTTATGTTATTTTTATTTCTTTTTTCCTGTTCACACTGCTCCGGGTTTTTAAAAATATTTTACAGAGGCTTTTGTTTTGTTTCAAAATTGCTTACCTGGTAATACTAACTGGCTACGGTTTATTAGTTTGTTTCTATACGTGACAAAGCAATGTAGTGAAAACAAATAATATCCAGGGCTTTACAACAAAATAGCTCTTGACCTCGCCAAGGTTGATCCTCGTAATAAGATTCCCATTGATACAAAATTTCCCACTCCCATTCTTGAGAGTATAGTATAGAAGCTTAGAAAGTTTAACAACTTACAAGAATGGACTGTGCATATCTGAGATTAAGATCAAAATCATGCTGAAGGAAGCCAGCAATTTTAGACCGATCAAAAGAAAACGGCGTATTCTAAAGGTATGATAAAGAGTAGCATAACCTGCAAAGAAGGCAATGCCACTTCTAATAGTCCTGAGGAGGTCAATAATTTCGATCCCAAGACAGTGCCTTGAGTAACACTAGAACTTATTAAAAACATAAAAGAAGACTAGCTATCAATGACAACTTTGATCATGCGATTGTTCCCGGAAGATGGAATGAGATATAAAATTTCAGCAAAACTGCTATAAGATCTCAGTTTATGGGGAGGCTAGAATACCAACACTTAGCAGAAAATTTGAAAATAACAGGAGCAATAGACTTTGCCTCACTAAGGCAGTCGAGAGCACGACAAAATTGCTCACTTCAGAGAGTGAGGAGGTCCGCTATCGATCTAGATATACAGAGACCATATTATGTACCTGAGAAGAGAGAGTAGTACACTATGGTAATTAAAGTGATACTTTATCAATTCTTAAAACAACCTGCTAGAAATTGAAAACAAACCAATCAGGCAATAGTTTTGACAATGGATTGGTTTCGAGCTTCTTTACAGACAATACAGCAGACGAGCATTTCAAAACAGTGGGAAAGCAAGACATTTATTAAAGAGTTTTAAAACCTTGAAGAACTACACCAGGTTTAGAACGTCTGTTTCATCATTCCTTTTTGAACATTGCAATAAACATTACTGTTATTTTGACCGCTTTTCCTCTGGCATCAGATTGGAACAAGACGTCGCAATATGAAAGCACAAGTCAAATGGTTTTCCATAAAAACAAAAGCAAAAAAAAAAAGATCAAAGAAGGCTTTATCTCATTGGCTGAAGAAAACTAAAAGTATCCATAAAAGCCTTTCATTTTCATTCATGACTGGCTGTCTAAACAATTAAAGACCATATGGGATTTTTTATGTATAAAGAGGAGGTGATGTAAATTGAATATTAATTGCCGCCAATGATCTTAAGTGCACAGCAGACATAGGTCTGGCAATTACTCTGAACAGTTTTATAATGAAATTTTCACTTCATGCGTGGCTCAGCAATGTGTTATAGTAGACTCAGAGGTCACAATGTGGTCTAGACAATTACTTTATTATTTTGACTGAATTTGATTAACACAACGTTTTGTTATGTACTTACTTGGTATGTACTGTTTTCTTCTATGGGTTAATTTTAAGTACATGCTAAGTATTCCTTGACACAACAGTATTGAATTACAATGCTTTATGGTACTTACCACCTTGTCCCAACATTTTGTTTTCAAAAACCTCTAAGGACAGGTAAACAAACTGAAGATTTACACAATATATCTATAACAATTCGCAAACTATATTAGCCTCAAAGATGTAAACAGGAATACTTCCCGTGCATCTTTCATGAAGACAATATGAAAAGGAACGTTTTCAAGCTTTGTCGAAGGATGTGCACAAAAAAATGCAGTCAGCTATCAAATACACAAATCTAAATATGTATATCAAAGGCAAGAAAAGTTGCATAGTATTTTTCCTGATACATTTTAGTTCCAATTAAGGTAAATCAATGCCTTACCAAGACTTACCCCATATCTTCCAGTCATTTCTGAGATCTATATCATCAATGAGGCATGTTTATCCGTGAAATATCATGGAAAGGTTAATACCAGTATGAATTAGTGCGTTCATTGTTTTACACTTGCTCATGTAAAGGCACAGGCTTTTAAAGATAAGATATTTATAGAATTTTCATTTCGAACAGAAATACTGCGACCGTCCAAAATAATAATGAACTTGTTGGAGATGACTTTGCTTAGATGGTCAGTATAGATTATAAATGCCACAATAAATCGGGTACAAAGTGAGTTTTTATTCATTTTAGCATCAATTAAATAATAGATATTTGGTATATTGTTGTAAATATAGCAAAACAGCGTCATTTTTTTGTCGAATATTCTCAAATGTTCTCAAAACCTTTTTATTGGTATCGTGGTAAATAGATATATTGACAGAAAGTAAACAACTATTTTACAAATTTTTACTTTCTTTATTACTGTTTAGCCCATATCCAATGTACAAAGTCTTATTTTAGTAAATAACTGGGTTCTTAACATTAAGGTGTAATGTCTTACCAGAACAAGAAAATATCTGCTGCTGCTACATGGAATTTCATGATTTTTTTTTACTATTGGACAACGCGTACCAAACTGAACTATAGTTGCGTTGACCGGAGATAGTGTTCACTACAATGGTTGAAGTTCCAATAAATAAGAAGACTTTAAGAAAGGTAAACATTTGTTCTAGTTACTCAGTAGTTTATACTTTTCTGTGATCATGATCTTATGTAATTATATATTTGTATATAATTTAATTTCAATGCAGTATTTACTTAATCAAAATAATGGCAATTACTTATAATTTTATAATTTCGAGTGGACTTTAGGTAAGTTTCTCTACAGCTTTAAAAACTTGCAGTCAAGTCCAAAATGTTAGGATTCCGTTCATTAAGTTGAATTGAAATTAAATGCTATCACATTTTCCTTGTGTCTTCTCGGTTATTAATGGTTACTCTTAACTCAAAAATGTTTNAAGACTTTAAGAAAGGTAAACATTTGTTCTAGTTACTCAGTAGTTTATACTTTTCTGTGATCATGATCTTATGTAATTATATATTTGTATATAATTTAATTTCAATGCAGTATTTACTTAATCAAAATAATGGCAATTACTTATAATTTTATAATTTCGAGTGGACTTTAGGTAAGTTTCTCTACAGCTTTAAAAACTTGCAGTCAAGTCCAAAATGTTAGGATTCCGTTCATTAAGTTGAATTGAAATTAAATGCTATCACATTTTCCTTGTGTCTTCTCGGTTATTAATGGTTACTCTTAACTCAAAAATGTTTCCGGAGATGTCCACACACTTTATATATATATATATATATATATATATATATTGTATATAATTACTTACTTAGCAGTATTGTTAAAACAGAGCTATAAAAGAGTTCAGAATAAAGGAAAGAAAACAAAATGGTTAAGGCTAGCCACACCTTTATAGACAACGAAGAGAAGTTGGCTGTGAGTTTTGTACAAGGAGATGTTGACTTAATACCTCTACCTTTTCAATACAGATATATACGAAGCTTTAATTGTCCTATTTAAAACATCTAGTTCATATTGCCATTAATGAGCAGTTGCTACATTTTCAATATAAATGTCATATAATACTTACATATATATCAATATCATTTCTCTATTGTTCCTTGTGATGGTCTAAGTTTGGAATCATTTAATCTCCCAAACTATTAATGCTATATATTTTAGAAATTTGCATGTATATATTTGTATATGTGTATATATGTAGATATGTGTATGTGTATGTATGTTTGTATGTATGTAGGTAGGTAGTTATGTATGTGCGTAAAGTCCTTGTATCTATCCTGAGCTTTGTGTTGCTACGTATGTGTGTGTGAAGATTTTGTGTAGAGTATAAGCAATTAAAAAGAATCCTAAGCAATATTAAAACTAAGAAAATATGTTAATTATTGTAATCTTTACTATACAGTATTTACGGCTTTAGTTTTTTTTTTAATTTTTCAATGTTGCATTAAAATTCAAGCAGCTTTCTTTCGTTCGTACAATACCAAACATTTGAATAAAAACATTAAAATGTTACAACAATAGAATTGTACAAAATTCATTAAAATATCCGTTATCTATATTATAAACAAAGATGAAATTACAGCTTGCATAAATGTTCCAATGGTTCTTCTTCCAAACTATAGATTAAAAGATCATAAAAATTAAAAAAGATATTTACTGTGACTTTTTGCATTTGTCAACTGATGTAGGACACAAGTTTCATTTTTTTTTAAATTGTTGTTCCCAAGAGGAGTTTCAAACTGTGAAATAATTTAGGAACAAACACATATATCTGTGTGATGTCAATTTTTTTAAGTGTTGAAAAGTCGCCTTAAGTGTTCTTAAACCTCTTTCATTCTGAATATCAAATTCTCTATATTTTATTAAAATATCTATAGCTTTGGGGCACGTTTTAGAATCCCATATCGTTTTTTTGCACAGTTTGAAATAATAACAGATATTTGATAGAACTTTTTTTTTTGGGTTTTCAGCGCCACAAGAATTTTTGTAAGGTAAAGTTGTAAGGACTAGCAGAAATTAGCATAAAATCAATTTTAGCAGAAAATCGATTTTTTTTCATGTATGATGTTTTGGTGCTGAAACCCTAAAAAATTAAAGTAGTTGTAAATTAAAATTACTTTAAGTCAAAAAATATGAAAGAAAATGAGCAACTTTTCTTGAAAAAGTAACCAATAAACTCATGTAACCCATGCTTACTTTAAAATAATCATTACTTTTGAAAATATTTAAAGTTTGAATCGAATGATATTTTATGTGTACCTTCGACCTATCTAACTGAATTTAAAAATTACTATTGTAAAGTTATCATGAAAATAGATTGTTGAAAGATTTTATAAAATTATAGAACCTAAACAAGTATCAAATTAGAAAAATCAAGGCATCCTTTTAAAAATTGTTAACAAAATATGTGTTTGAAAAACTATTCTGAATAGTGAAAGATCAATATATTTTCCCAGTAGTTTGGCATCTTTTGAACGTTCCTATATTAGTAACGTTCAATTGGCGATTACACCGAAAACCTTAAAAGGTGACAAATATCGAAACAAATAATAAAGAAACAAATATACGTCTTTGTATCTCATCAAACACAGTCAAACTAGTAAATGTGTAACACAAGCCAATATATTTGGAAAAAATTCAACAATATCTTTATAGATATCAGACAATTTTAGTTTTGTATTAAAAAAAAACTCAGTTATATTTTTCACTTGATAAAATTATGAAAACATAGTTGGGCTGTCTATCAGCATTTTCTAAGATAAATAAAAAAATATTTATAAATTTGAACAAAATGTAACACAAATAATTAGATATTTAAACAAAAAACAAAAATCCTCTTACCTTTTCTCGTAACAAATATGATAGCAGCCTGACTTCCAAAGGTGTTCCTGAAGCGAACCTCCAATACTACGACCTAAAGTAGAAAAAAGTTCTGATATTCAATCCCACGATAATTTGCATATAATTATATTTAATCTGTGAGACCACAATGCTTTTGGTTCAAACAGGCAATTTAGCAAGAATTTTCCTTCTGTTCTTTGACAGATTATAAATGAAAGCGACTTAAAAGGTTTCTCTTGGTAGATTGTAACAGTTAAAATAGTCAATGAGATCACTTGTTCCTTGAATGCTTATAGGTCAAAGAGACAACGTACTAACTTTCTTTTAAGTAAAAAGAGATAGAAAGTCATTTTTATTAATAAGAAAATGTTGGACGCAGCTATAGCCTTTTTATATATCAGAAAATTAGAGTTATTTAGCTTATCAAAAAAAGTTATTAATTTCGAGCAAAAAACAATTTCACTATTCTTTGCTGTTTTTTTATGTGTCCTTAAAAGGTGATACTCCTTAAATTTTGGTTTAATATTCTTTTAAATAGAGAGTATTTTCTATCCTCCAAAATTGTAATTAAAAACTAGAGTAATATTGCTAGGTTGGGTGTGTTATTCATCAAAAATAGAAAATGTGAAGAAACAAATCTGCAAGCTGCAGAGTCTCTTTATCAAACGTTCAAGGCATGGAGACGTCATTTCAAAATAATGGTTTTGTCCAAACCCAATCGTTTAATTTAATGTTTGACATCAAAGCAGCGTGTGTAACGCATTCAGCCAAATAATAACATGTGTAGAATAAACAAGAACTGCTCAAAACTCAAATTTTTAATAACCATTTCACTCAACGTCTATAGCAAACTAGAGCATATGTTTCACGAGTTAAGTACTTTGTGCTGAAATAATTTAGTAGAAGAATTACTTAAATGAGATGGTCATATTTTTTTTCCTCTCCCCTAATAAAGAATGTTCAGAAAGAAAAGTTGAAAATCCGTTAAATAGTAGAAGTTGTAATACTTTTAAAACAATGAGAAATTAATTCTAACAAGGGAGAATTAGAATTGGAATAGGTGTGCAATATTCAAACGAACAGATCAGAGAAATTGCTTATCATCCTTATTTTTCCATTTTGGCAAGCACAAAATTTACTTTTCTTTTGCAAATATACAACGTTTGACGAATGACGTTAAAAACGAAATGAAAAAATGAACAACCTTTACAAATAGATGGCTAATGGTCGTAAATGTCTTGGTTTTTCTAACATAGAGATTAAAAATAACGATATAAAGTACTTCGAGAAAAAAAGACCTGCTTTTAATAATTTTACAAGATATAGAAAAGAGTTTAATCAGATGCTTGATCAGGTTCTTCAGTAATATGGAGAAGAAAACTTTAGAATTTTATTGGAACACAAATGATGATAAAGATTATAACATTATTTGAAATCCTATTTCACAAAATATTTTAGTACGTAGCTTTTATGGCTCAAAATGTGTTTTTTAATTGAAAGCATTTTTGAAGCTTCTTCAAGCATTAGCAAATGGCTATTTTTCCATCAGAGCCAACAACTTGCGGATAAGTATATTCTCATTCCTTGAGCCAGAAACTACTGATCTATACAGTTGAACCTTGCTTATCCGAACAAGAGGTGCAGGAAGCAATTTATTCGGATAACTGATTGTTAGTATACTGATTATCCGTAAACAAACAGCACCTTACTGAATATACATGTACATGTATTTACGTTTGAACACAGGTTTACGTGTGAACCCGGACCGGAAGATCTTGTTCGGATAATCTGAAATTCGGATAATCGGTGTTCGGCTAATCGAGGTTCAACTGTATATGATTAAAGGTCAGAGATATTTAGGGGCTGTGAACGTTGTTTTTATAAGTAAAGGAAATGCCCATACTCTTACCTTTTAATCTCTTATCATTCATCTATATTTTATCTCTATGATCTTAAAAAGCGACGGAGCAATTACTAAGTGCCATTAACATTTAAACTTAACTTCCATATTTACTTTAAATACTTCCATAAAAGGATAGGATTAAGTACTTACAATTTACCGCAAAAATAATGATATGGTATACTTCATCATATTTTTCACTAATGATTCACACTAAACTACCTCTCAAGAGATGCATCTGTTATCACAAAGCAATTGAAATTATGAAATTTTCTGGTTTAGTGTAAGACTTTGCTGACGTACTTGTAGTCATGACGATTTCTGCATTTATAAGAATGGATCTAGTCTTTTACATTCGAGATTTTCATTTATTTTCTAAGCTGATAACTATATCTCAGGTAGAAATAAAATGCGATATGAAATAGAATCAATGCTTAGATATTTTCATTGCTTTCACTGAATCTAATACTTTTTTCCTTTGAAAGTCAGACACTATTTTATGTATGACATGAGATTTTGAAAGGGCTATCCTGTGTCATTTTACAGTTATACAGAGTTAACAAAAACATTATCCAGTCTCTGTATCCCTACGCTCTTGGAATCACTATTATTTATGCTTTTTATAAAATTATTTATGTTATCTTCTTGACATAAGTAGAAAATATAATGGTACCTCAACAACAACGGAAAATACTAAGAATTCTTGAAGTAAGGTAAGTCTGATTGATTAGTCTATTAAATATCTGAATATTTTGAAATAGTTTGGAACGCAGTGGATGGTAAAGGAGTTCTAAAATCCAGCCTAAATTTGGTAGTAAGACTATAACTGAATTGAAATAAAGGTCGACTTTAGGCCAGATACATCTTAGAGTGAAACATTATCGCCCCTGCTTTTTGTCAACAGATATTTTAAAGATATTAATAGAATGAAGGAACTGTGGCATAATGGTTAGTACAACTGCGCCGTAACCAAGAGTACCGGGTTTGATTCCCCGAGAAGGCGAGTTCGGAACTTCACAAAAGAAAAGGCCATGGGTTTGCCTCAGGAAGGGCATTCAGGCAAGAAATTCCTCACTGTCAAATCCAACTTCCTGTGAAGGGCACCATGTGAGTCCAGTTACTGGGGAAAATGACATTAAAACAAAAAAAACAAAACAAAAAATAGAATGAAGGAGAAGACAGTATCAAACAACTACAAAGTTCTTTGTGTCACCAGCTAGTATCTATCCTCTTTAGGAGTAGGTCAGTTGGTTTGTAGAAAGGTTGTTTAGTTCATTGCACAACCAGTTCTTCAAAACATCCTGGTCACACCAAGAATTTATTTGAATTTGTGACAATTTATCATTGCTTCTTTCCTTGTTGTGAAATGCGCAGTCTACTTTCGACTACTTTAGGATATGGACTCACAAAGAATGCGTGTAAACATTGGCAATACCTTTTTGGGAACTCTCAGTTCTGAACCCAATTTTTTTAAACGTATTTTTTAAGATGCCTTATATTATGTTTTAAATTCTACTTCAAATACACTTAAAGACAAACTAAGAAGCTGGTGTTGCTTCTTTATTGGTATACAGTGATTTGTTCTTCTTTTTTTATTTTATAGAAGTGCAATGTACTGTTTCTGATAGAAATCCTTGGGGTGAACCCCTTTCTCTGTGCATTGTTTAAATGTTTCTGTGATTTCTTTTTCTCTTTTCATGTTTCTTCTAAACTAGTGTTTCTTTTCCATTGTTGAATTTCTCTTTTGTTATTACTGACATATTTCCCCTACATTTGATGCCAATTAAAAACTGAGAAAATGAACGTAAGAAAGTAAAAATTTTACCTTGACATAACTTATATTGGCAAGAGAAGCATAATAGTTGAACATTTTCCAGACATTATAGTAAATATATTTACTCTTACTTTCAAAGATGGTGCAAAATTCTCTTTGGAAGCAGATTTTGCCGAAAAATCAACGAGTTCGCTGGTGGATACTTCTTTTTTTCAATATAGAAATTTGATGCCAATTCTGGTTCTGCTGGACGAGATGAAAAAAGTATAAAAAGGAAGTGATTTAGAAACTTTTGCCTCCTCCTATATAGCACTCAAGAGGAGCTAAAAATGATATTGCAACACTGGCAGACTGCGCTGGACACCAATGAGCTAAAAATCAGTACTGCAAAGCCAGAAGAACTTGGGAGAGGAGGACGTGACAAGAATATGGATTGAATGTTAACACGAGGGATATCTGATGGAGTCTGATACAAACTAATCAGATAGGTACGTTCTTTCAAATACCTAAGCTTTGTTATAGGGTGAAATATGACAATAAAATCTGGAAATCAAAAAGAGAATGTCCAATGGATGAAACAAATGCCCAGAAACCAGTGGTGTTCTTTTCACTACAGGGTGTAGATTAGGGAGCTGGTCACATTTTTAAATGGTATGGCCAGAATAATATCAAGTACGCAACGCTGGTTAGAGTTAAAGTCAAAACAACTGGAGGGAAGGCAAGGATTGTAATATTGTAATATGATTAAGTGGGACACGACAAAAATTGCAATAATGCTGCAGGACACCTTTAATTAGACAAAATGTAAAAAGCAATTTGAGTAGTTGACAAAGTAAATTTGGATCAAGAATTAAAATGAGAAGAAGAAGATAACTTCATAATTTCTTTCTCTCACCGGTTTCATTTTTTCTCCCTTTTAACTTTAGATTTTATAAACTCGGTAGTATTCTTCTTTTTTTAGGTAGCTATTTGTTATACCATACTATCTTTGCATTATTTAATATTTTCAATTAAAGGTTTTACAAAGGTATTTCATTTCTTGCGCAGTAAGCATCTTAGTACCCTTTTCTCTAGCACAAGATCTATTTAATTTTTTCACATTATGTGGTAATTAACCGTACTTGAATTAACTTTGGTCATACAGTATAAAAAAAAATTCCTGTATTTTTTTAGAAATACAACCACCTGTCCTCTGTGAATTAATAACAGAAATAATATGCAAATATATTAAGTATACATTTGATGAAAGTTTATGGTGATCAAGAAAATAAGCCAGAAAAGAGATGGTCAGTCAGCTGCCTTGTTCATTTTTCAATACTACTTAGAAACCTCAATTTATAGCCTTTTAACACCGATTATCCGAATTTCAGATTATCCGAACAAGATCTTCCGGTCCGGTTTCACACGTAAACCTGTGTTTAAACGTAAATACATGTACATGTATATCGAGTAAGGTGCTGTTTGTTTACGGATAATCAGTTATACGAACAATCAGTTATCCGAATAAATTGCTTCCTGCACCTCTTTATAGACGTCCCTCAGCCTCTTTAGTAAACTGCAGTTACCTAAATATTTTGACTATAAAGAATAAGAATGATTTCTCTCTTTTTTCTGATATGTTCAGGCTGCAACAGTCTCAACAGAAATGGTTCTGAAAATAGATAATTTGGAAATTGAGTCATCTCCCTAGAGTAAGAAAATGCCTTTAAAGCGCGAGCAAATATTGCCGCTCTTCTGCATCTTTGTTTTTTCCCTATTCTTGCTTTTGGACGATTTCTCTTTTCGTTATAGACAGTTGACATAATAATAGACTAGTCTGTAATGCGTACCCTGTACGCATGCTCCATTTGATAAGAGAACAATAAGTTGGTGAATTCTGAAATTGAGTTGAATGAAGACCAAATAGCCACTCATCCCGTATTAAGTGAAATTCAGAGGGTTTTTTTCAGACACTTCTTTTCTCAGTAATGTTCAATTATTTTTATAGACATTTCTTTGCTCAGTAATGTTCAGGTCTTTTTTATAGACACTTCTTTGCTCAGTAATGTTCAGTTTTTTTATAGATACTTCTCTGCTCAGTAATGATCAGTTTTTTTATAGACCCTTCTCTGCTCAGTAATGATCTGTTATTTTTAGACACTTCTTTCCTCAGTAATGTTCAGTTATTTTTATAGACACTTCTATGCTCACTAATGTTCAGCTTTTTTAGGAATTTATTTGTTCAGTAATGTCCAGGTCTTTTTTTCAGACATTTCTTTATTCAGTAATGTTCAGTTATTTTTATAGACACTTCTCTGCTCAGTAATGATCAGTTATTTTTATATACACTTCTTTGCTCAGTAATGATCTGTTATTTTTAAAGACACTTCTTTCCTCAGTTGTGTTCAGTTTTTTATAGACACTTCTTTGCTCAGTAATGATCAGTTATTTTTATACACACTTCTTTGCTCAGTAATGATCTGTTATTTTTAAAGACACTTCTTTCCTCAGTTGTGTTCAGTTTTTTATAGACACTTCTTTGCTCAGTAATGTTCGGGTCTTTTTTTATAGACACTTTTTTGCTCAGTAATGTTCAGTTTTTTTATAGACACTTCTTTGCTCAGTAATGTTCGGCTGTTTTTTATAGACACTTTTTTGCTCAGTAATGTTCCGTTTTTTTATAGACACTTCTTTGCTCAGTAATGTTC
>RDPX01000139.1:1562332-1591363 GCA_003991215.1 Morbakka virulenta | reverse complement strand
ATCTGTTATTTTTATAGTCTCTTCTTTCCTCAGTTGTGTTCAGTTTTTTTTAGACACTTCTTTGCTCAGGAATGATCAGTTATTTTTATACACACTTCTTTTCTCAGTAATGATCTGTTATTTTTAAAGACACTTCTTTCCTCAGTTGTGTTCAGTTTTTTATAGACACTTCTTTGCTCAGTAATGTTCGGGTCTTTTTTTATAGACACTTCTTTGCTCAGTAATGTTCAGTTTTTTTATAGACACTTCTTTGCTCAGTAATGTTCGGCTGTTTTTTATAGACACTTTTTTGCTCAGTAATGTTCAGTTATTTTTTATCGACACTTCTTTGTTCAGTAATAAAATAAAATAAAATAAATAAAATTCTAGGCTCGCGCTTATAGACTGAAGATTTTTCAGTCTTGGTTTTATTAAGTTGTGTATATTGCTTTCTGTACAAGTATACTGATTACTGTCATTATAGTCTTTTGAGTGGATATTACCCCAATTTTGCACAAGACATTGGCAATATCATTCTGCCTACAATTTATTAATAAAAAATTTTTGTTCATGGAATGTTTTTGGGAAATTGAGAAAGCGATATTAAATAGAAAATGGTGGACGTTGAGTTTAAACATTTATAGCAGAAACAACTAAAGTTGACTTAACATACACATTTGTTTACAAACTTTCCTGTGGCCTGCAAAGGTAAAAACCGACAAACGTTTGCAAACATTTAAAAGTAACAGCTGACAAAATATCAAGGGAACAATACAAATTAATGGCCTAACATCAAAAACACTGGCAAGATTTATTTTGTAATGTCTGAAACTGATAAAGTAAAATAATGGATGCAAATAGTTATTTGTGAAAAGAACTTAAAAAAATGTCCAGACATTCATGAGTTGGTAACATAAATCCCAACTTTTATTCTGGGAGACGATTTCTACATTCAGGGGGAAAGTTAAATAGGAAAGGAGAAGATGAGTTTCAGACTTCTAAGCAAGATTACATTTCATTAAATTATATCGGTCCTTACTCTATTCTTACGTATAGTTTTTTTTTATAGTTACTGATTCATAATTTAGAAAGAAATTTGCATTTTTATAATTTGCATGTACACATGTACACCACAGAGGCATTTATTGTATGGAGTTGTGAAAAGAGAAGGGAAAAAATAAAAAAAGGTGAAGATAATTATTCGATTTACTACACCCTACTCGAATAAGCACACTCCTCGAACAAGCGCACCATTTGGAACCCCCCAAAGTTAATAAGCACACTCCCTCAATTAAACGCACCCTCTTAGGCAGATTTCCTTTTCACAAACGTATCTTTTTTTCAAAGTAAAAAAACTGAAGGTCAAGAATAAAAGCACTAAAAACATATATTTTAGTGAGTATATTATATTATGTTTTTAACTTCATGTGCGTAAATCATAATGTTCATGTGTTTACTGATATCTTTGTATTTGTTAATTTCACTTTTGAACTTGATGAATGTCGACGTTGATATTCTAGACATTTAGAAATTTAGTGCTTTGTAAGTTTACTTCGTACTGTTTGTACTGCTAAAAATATTTTTGACATTTAGTGCTTTATAAGTTGACTGACTTTTCCAATAAGCGCACTCTCTCTCAAATACGCGCACCCCCTGAATACGCGCACCCTTTAGAATCCCAAGAATTATTTAAGCGCACCGTGCACTTAATCGAATAATTACAGTAATAATTAAAATTAATTCACCTCAGATAAATTGGAATTAAAATGTTCTTAATTATCATTCACGATGGCTTATAAAAAAAGCAATATACAATATAATACAGTATAGTTAAATGATGTATAAATCATTGATATTGTCAGCTGGTTCTTCTCTTTTTCCTCTCTTTGCTTTATTTTAGACAAATACTTTGTCCTTCTTTTTTCTGATTAATATATCTTTGGAGTGCTATCATTATATGTTACTGTATATGTAACTTTTAGACATTATTGTTTAATATATATCAATATGAGGAGTACCAGTTGCTTGTCTATTGCAACTTGTAAAGAACATAAGTGTCGTAACTTAAAAGCAGCTGCTTTTATTCTGATCTGCATATACATCTGGTAACTTGATAATATTATGTACTATTCTTTCTGAAAAATCTCCTAATTAAATATTAGGTTAAACAAATATCTTCCTGTTTTAAAACAGTGACAAGACAAGTATTGCATTTCTCATTCTAAACTAGTCATTTTTCTTGTCTTTACTTCTTTGTTCTTGTTTTGATGTCCTCTAAGAATTGTCTACTTCTATGGTTTTCGCTATTCTTCGCCACCTTTCTTGGTTGTGTGGTAGTCGTAGAGCTTGAGTGGTCGTGAACCGTGACAGGTCGCAGAGGTTTTTTAGTCATGTTTTTGGGGAATACTCGCGGACGTTTATTTTGAGGCTGGGGGGGGGGGGAAGAAGTTAAGGGTGATTTTTCCTTTTCCAATGATACGGCCGAAGAATTTCAGGAGCCTTACCAGAAGTTGCTTTAGCAGTGTTGATGTAATAATTTGAAGGTTTCCTTTTTTTATTCACGATAGCTGGATCAAAATCCTAACTTTTACTAGAAAATATATGAAAATGGAACTAGAGAAGCAAGTTCCGTTGAATGGTGCCCGTGGAAATACTTATAGTACAGAGAGAAGGAAATTACTTTATGAGAACTGGAAAAATAACTAAGTTGAAAGGCTATAGACAACATTATTGCATTGCAGATTGGACATTGAATGCAATCATAAATTAAGACAATTAGCTGGAGCACTTGCTCAAGTATAAAAACAGTCCCAAGGGGTGCACTGTCATATAAAATGTGATTCTTTTCCCAATTCCAAGTATTTGATGAAAATACCCATTCACTGATATTATACTATTAAATTTCGGACTTCTCTTATATTCTTTTCAAGTGCAAGTATCTCCTGCACGTTTTATGCTGTTAGCTAGATACGTTTTTTTGTACATGTTTTCTATAAAAGACCTTTATTCCTAAATTTCCTAAATGTAGGCTTAAAATCCATTTCTTTTTGAAAACTCTTGGTACTGGAATTAACACAACTCTACACCCCTTTACAGTGAACTTAGGAACAAGGATGAGTACTACTTTTTATTTTGGAATGCAACCTCCTGACATAGCACTACCGGATGCAAGGGCATATATTAGATTTAAAGATTCAGTATATTTCTTTCAGTAAGAAAGCTCGTGAAATGCAGAAGTGAGTCAACCTTTATTGCAGGAAACTTTGCATTAGACGCAATGTAAGGTTTCTCAGTTTAAGACAGAACTGCTCTTAGTCAGCAAGAACCATCCATTAAGGTAGGTGGCAAGAAAGTATTTCTGAAGTAATTAATCAAGGGGAGTATAGTTTTCAAAGAAATAACCGTTACAAGCCACGTATTACCCAGTCCAGGTAACTTTTCATACTCGAGATTAACAACCTCTTCAACCTTATCAAACAAGTCGTCAAATTTTTCCAAAGAAGAATACGACACAGAATCAAACTCTTAGATTGTTAGTTGATCGATGATATGATAGAGAAAGTCACCTTGGGTGGATCCGTGCAAGAGGACAGACCTCACGGAAAAGTTAGAAAACGGTTTTCCATTCAGAAATACCTATTGGGGTCTTATCGCGAAGCACCTTTATATGAGACAGTCTACTACAGCTCTATCACTTTCCTTAATTCATTGCTTTTTTCTTTATTTATATTGTTACCCCCTCCATAAATCATACCTTCCTAAAGTGGTAAGTGAGCTGAGGTGCTTAATATATCATATGGTCATATGGCTTTTTCTTTTGTAAAGATCCAATTACTCCTCGTCCGCTAGGGAAATCGAACCTGGGGCATCTTGGTTACTGTGCAACTGCACTAAGCATTAAGGCACGGCTTCTCATGTACTGTAATAGAGAGCATTCATTATATACTAAACATTATCTGCAAATATCAAAATAATCATCGATACTTTAAGTTGAAGTATCAACGTACGTTATAGTTATGAACAAATTTCGTATGAAAGTGTAATATATTTCGGTTTTGGTGAAGAAATCAGTCTGTCACAGAGTTACAAAATAGCTTTTTATGCTTTCCTGTTGTTTTCTAAGAATTATATTGTCAAATCTTAGCAAGATAAGATTGTCTTACGGGAATAATATTTTAACGGGAAAAGATTATATATTTATATATCCTGTCAAAGTGAGGTTTAGTACACTTTACCTCAGATCTGTAAAAACAGAGAGAATCTTTACAGCTAGAAATTTCGAAGAAACGAAGCGGCCACTTTTTTCTTTTCTATCTGTCCCTACAGGTACCTGAAGCTACAAACACGTGTACTTACAAGTAACTATCTTTAATGGATGTATTTATGAATGTGTGTTTCTACAAAAAAGTATACAACAAGTATGTTTATATTTATTGACTAAACGATTTTTCGTTAGTCGTATCATTAATCAAAATCGTGTTTTTACTTTGAGGAAGAAACAGTTAAAATTACGATTGGAATTTATTTATCTAGACTTTTTGATCGCTCTTATTCATTTAACAAAAATTTAGTAAGGTTGCAATTAATCCGAAGGGGGTATTAAGATCGAGTGTTAGTAATCAGCAGAACTGAATATATCTTATTGGTAAATAATTACTTAAAATAAACTTTCAGTTGGTGCCATTTAACTTCAAACTTCCTCAGAGTATCCATCAAAAAGTCAAAAGTATGTTTTGAATTATAGTATAAAGTTAGATAATCAATAAATAATAGCACTTTTGCTATATAAAAATTTTAATGAAGTAAACAGTTGAAATTGAATGCCTAGAGTGATATGTTTATCTCATTTTCAATATTTCAATATTTAGTTAATTGTCCGTTCCTAATTAAGATTTGTATTAATTGCCAGAATGCACCTTTATGTATCTATGTCAGCATGCGTTGTTAAATAAATCATCTATTCCTAGTTAGCTACCAAATGTAAATTTATAAGACAGAGTGTTGTTAGAAAGAAAGATTTAGTTTTTGCTGCGTTATTCTACAATGATGTCAACCTCTCAAAATTTTCGAAGACTTTTTTGTCTGCTAATGTTTCTTTTCACTGTCGAAGCTCTTTTTCGCAGGAATCCGGCAACAGTGAAACACGATTATGGAAGCCATCGCAGTATTGATCAATCGATTTTAATTAAAAAACGAGTTAATTCAGAGTCATCGAACTTTAAGTTTCGATTATCACAGAGAAAGTTCCGTATTGTGCTTGTACAACTATTGAGATGTTTCCTGAAGTTTCCCTATTACTGTGTGAGAGGAAAAAAGGATATCATCCAGAGAACTTCTGAAAGGAATGTAAGCTGGAAAGTCTGTTCAAAGGTAAGCTGTTCACAAATTTAAAATATGCACCCCATCCTTTGATTTTGTAGGACATTAACATTTTCTTACTAATAGATACGGAAAAGAAAAAAAGAAAAGTAACTATCATTAGTAATATTTTTTCTAGAATAGTACTTCGCTAAGTAAATGTCTTAAGTGCAGTGTTTCCTGAAATGGAAATGTTTTCACTTGTAGGCAAAACTAAGTTAAACTTCATTGCAGTTTTAGCAATTAACTCATTACATTTTTTTCCCTTAGCTTACAGGTTTGTATCAGATCTATGGGGATCTCTTGTAAAAAGGATCAACATTTCAAACGCTATTTTTTCGACGTGCCTTTCTATTTCAAAAATAGTTTGGATCTTCTAGTTTTGAAGCAAGAATGTTACAGAAATAAATTTCTAAGAAAATACAAATAACAAAAATGCTTTTAAAATAATTTATAAGCTACGTAAAAAACTTTGTTAATCTCATGGATATTTAAGGGAATTAATGATTTCTTTTATCAAAATAAAATATATATAAGAATGTACCCCTATGTCAAAATATAAGAAAATTCTTGCATTTTTACATTTCAGAGGTTTATACTTTTATTGAATATGTATTCATTTTGTTCCCTACTTTAATTTTTCAAAATCATTTTTAAAGCTTTCTTTATGAAAAAAAATAATAGTGTGTTTTTCACCTTGTTAAACTTAAAGTTCTACTTTTAAGTTATATATTATTATTCAGAAATTTTAATCAATATTTTTTAACTAATTGTTTGTCGTAATTTGTCCCCTGAATGTGACAAGAAAAGCATAAATTACTATTATAACAAATTATTATTACTACAAATTACAACAAATACTAATACAACAAAATATATCTGAACCAATGTTTTTTCACGTTTACTTACTCAATTATCTCTGAAACTAATTTTTCCATAGCCCCTTTAATTTGCAGGAACAACGAGGAAAGAAATTTAGGTTCCAGGAACAATTAATAAAATAAATGTAAAAGTGCTATTGAATTTAGAGGCTACCGAACTGTTATCATTCGCTCAATCTTTTTTCTCTTTCTTTCTCTCGCTCTCTCTCTCTTTCTGTCTGTCCTTCTCTTGCTTTCCCTTTCTTTCTCTTTCTATTTCTTTCTCTCTTTTTCCTGTCTGTTTCTTTCACTTACTCTTCCTACCTCTCTTTTTGTCTGCCTCTCTGTCATTTTGTTTTTCTCTTTCTCTGTATCTTCCTCTCTCTTTTTTCTCTCTTTCTCTCTATCTCCCTTTCTTGTTCTCCTCCCTTTTCCCTTTTCTCTCTCCGTCCCCCGACCTTTTCTTTCTCCTGACCTTCTTTTTACCCCCAATATCTATCTCCCTCTTTGTTAGCTCTCTTTCTTTTTCTTCCTCTCATTATCGCTTTTCAACGTATTAATTCGTATAATCTAACTTGTTAATATAATTTTGAAAATAACTACCTTTGCTTTTGCTATATATTGTTGAGAGTCGCAAGAAAGCCCCAAGATTTTAATGGAAGTAATGAAAAGAATTACAAAAGTGATACTATAATAATTTTATTTGAGCATTTAAGTGAGTGACTTATATATTTGTCTCTGTTGCACTTATGATTGGTTTCCAGATTTGTTCCAAATCCTATGTTCATCTCAATAGGATTAGTTTAAATATATTTAACAGGCAGCTACTACATGAAAAAGGATGTCCGTTCTGAGGCAAACGAAAATTAAGAACTAATTAAAGTTATATTTAAAGAGAGTTTGCTATTTGCATTCTAGTTGTTGACACGTGATAGCATACTTGAAAATATTTTGGGGCTGTTTTTCTGCAAAGCAGAGCATAGAGAATTTGTAAGTAGCAGAGAATATTCAAATAAACCAATCAATCAATTAATTGATGAGTGTTTTGCCAGCAACCTGCTCCAGGATGTCATTTTATTTGAGTGATGGTTTTGTGAAATCTCTTGTTGGTGGTAATTTGGTTCTTTGTTTGGTCGATTGGGCTACTATATGTCAAAAGCCTTCTTGAATGTTAAGGAAAGTAGGTACTTGATCTAACTTGGTTATTTCCCTCATACCACTAAACCCAGGTGTCACCACGAGATTTTGCCTTCTCCAATCCGTTATATGACTGTCTTCTCCTGCCCAGGTTTGAATTCACATTGCTAAACACAAGCACAATCTTTTTGGAATTAGATTCTACCATGATCTTATGAAGGTCTGCATTGATTGTCTCAACATCTTCTTCAGTGCACCCAGCCAAGGGTATCCCATTTTTATTTACCTGCATTATCCTATCAAAAATGTCTCAGTATAGTGGACTATCACCAACTCATAAAATCAGTACTCCAACTCCTTGCCAGTGTTCCTTTTAGGGCCCCGAGTATATGAAGGTAATTTCATGTTGCTTCCTTAAAATTTTACCTGTAACAGACTTGTAGCTAATTCACTGACAGACCTGAACATTGTCAAAGTTGATTGAGAAAACAGGACTCTGCAATGATAGTTTATTTTGGAGACTATCTCTTTAGAACTGTCACTAATGTCTTTCAGAAAACCTCTCTGAGTCTTTTTCAAGTAGCATACTGAATATTAATGCCACTGCAGGTATTTTCCTATAAAGCTCTTATGTTCTCAGTTTTCATTTCTTAAAGAATTGAGAGTGACTTTTGATACTGAGCAAATTTGACTGAAGGGGAAATTAGACTTGGGCCAAATTGGCTTTCAGGTAAAAAGATATCACTGAGAGCTGCAGATATAGGAACATTCATTTATTTTTAGATACAAAGTTATTCAGATTCTCCATGACCTTTCTTTTTGAAAAACTAACTACAGTCAGATGCAATAAAAGCTTAGAGAGCACGTGACGATAATACAGTAGTAAAGTACGTTTAGGAAGAAATGGTGGTCCATCAACTTATAAAGTAAACGTGAAATTAGTTACTAACTTAGAATCGTGCCTTTGATTACACAAAGTAAATTCAAAGTAGATGAAATGTGCTGCAGGAAGGACAAAAACATTTAGTGTAAAGGTAGGATTACGTCAGGGGTCAGCCCTTAGTCCACTACTCTTTGCTGCAGTGATGGATGTGTTGACAGATGATGTAAGGAAGAGGCGCCATGATTAACTTTGATTTCCCTGTCTTCGCTGTGATAATTTCAGCTAACCTTATTATCTAAAGTCAAGACACTTTGTGAACTTCGTATGGTGAATGTTTCTAAATACCTCCTCTTACAACGTTTTATTCTATTGGGTTCCATGTCTCTAAAAGAATGGGTTTTCTAAAGCCAATTATTTTCAAAAGAATGATTAGAGCATTACTTTTATCCCATAATCCACTGTTAATAATAACGAAGTAGAGTTATTGGGAACTGCAATTAGAAATTGACACATATTTCTGTTTTTATTGTAGTATTTTGTTTTTGTTATAGGTAATGAATGATTTCTGTAACTTTTTTATTCCTGATATTTGCACACGAAAGCTCGGTTAATAAAGTCAAAATATTAGTTTGTCACAATTTAAAGTTTGTGATTCGTGAAAATTTGAGTGAAATTGTATAAAAAATACAGATTAGATATGTCGTTATGTAAATATAGATCTGGTACATAGAAAAGAAGCAATGAACAAAGGAGATATGAAAATAATGATTAAAGGGTCATGTGGACAACTTCAAGTTTGAGTAAAGAAAATTCTTAACGATAACGAGAAAGACCACCAGTTTACAAAATAAATAATTATTAAAGACGCCCAAGTCACGAGACAGAAATCCTTGATATCAGAGTATAAAACAATACCAAAGGAGAAAAGATATGTACAACAAAAGGTTTAATAGGCATTTAACATTCGAACTTTGAGTCAGTTGCCAGTTGAAAGACCTGTAACAAAGTGGTTTGTCAACATCGAGGCACTCACACAAAGAAATGTTTACCAACTAAATAAAGACACTAAAAATAAAACTGAATGGAGATGGCAAGTTTATGACACCAACAGGGGTCGAATGATTTGAAGGACAACAATAACAAGAACAACAACAACAACAGACTTGAAAGCAATGACCAGGATCACTTTTACCCTTTTGGGAAATCTCAGCAGTTGAAGTCTATTGCAATAAAATTGCCACCCTGTCAGAAAGAAACAGCTGCTGATCAGAAATTGAATTGAAAATATTCATATAGCAATGGCTATATGAATATTTGAATAAAATAGAGAGAAATATAATTTTAAGTAAGTAATTTTTAAAAAAAATGAATAAAACGATCTTATTTATTGTGGCATTTTTGTATTACTCTTGTATTTGCCTGCATCCGCACCACTGTTAGATAGTGGTAAGAAGATAACTGTGGATTAGAAATAGATTGTTTAAAAACATTTAAACAATCTATTTCTAATCCACAATTATCTTCTGATTTATTGTTGCATTTTTGTATTGCTCTAAGTTTAATGCCAATATCTGTACCACGCAAAGTTTTCTAATGTTAGACAGTGGTAAGAAGATAACTGTGGATTAGAAATAGATTGTTTACAAACATTTAAAAAATCTATTTCTAATCCACAATTATCTTCTGATTTATTGTTGCATTTTTGTATTGCTCTTAGTTTAATGCCAATATCTGTACCACGCAAAGTTTGCTACTGTTACACAGTGGTAAGAAGATAACCGTGGATTAGAAATAGATTGTTTAAAAACATTTAAACAATCTATTTCTAATCCACAATTGTCTTCTGATTTATTGTTGCATTTTTGTATTGCTCTTAGTTTAATGCCAATATCTGTACCACGCAAAGTTTGCTACAGTTAGACAGTGGTAAGAAGATAACTGTGGATTAGAAATAGATTGTTTAAAAACATTTAAACAATCTATTTCTAATCCACCATTGTCTTCTGATTTATTGTTGCATTTTTGTATTGCTCTTAGTTTAATGCCAATATCTGTACCACGCAAAGTTTGCTACAGTTAGACAGTGGTAAGAAGATAATTGTGGATTAGAAATAGATTGTTTAAAAACATTTAAACAATCTATTTCTAATCCACAATTATCTTCTGATTTATTGTTGCATTTTTGTATTGCTCTTAGTTTAATGCCAATATCTGTACCACACAAAGTTTGCTACTGTCAGACAGTGGTAAGAAGATAACTGTGGATTAGAAATAGATTGTTTAAAAACATTTAAACAATCTATTTCTAATCCACCATTGTCTTCTGATTTATTGTTGCATTTTTGTATTGCTCTTAGTTTAATGCCAATATCTGTACCACGCAAAGTTTGCTACAGTTAGACAGTGGTAAGAAGATAATTGTGGATTAGAAATAGATTGTTTAAAAACATTTAAACAATCTATTTCTAATCCACCATTGTCTTCTGATTTATTGTTGCATTTTTGTATTGCTCTTAGTTTAATGCCAATATCTGTACCACGCAAAGTTTGCTACAGTTAGACAGTGGTAAGAAGATAATTGTGGATTAGAAATAGATTGTTTAAAAACATTTAAACAATCTATTTCTAATCCACCATTGTCTTCTGATTTATTGTTGCATTTTTGTATTGCTCTTAGTTTAATGCCAATATCTGTACCACGCAAAGTTTGCTACAGTTAGACAGTGGTAAGAAGATAATTGTGGATTAGAAATAGATTGTTTAAAAACATTTAAACAATCTATTTCTAATCCACCATTGTCTTCTGATTTATTGTTGCATTTTTGTATTGCTCTTAGTTTAATGCCAATATCTGTACCACGCAAAGTTTGCTACAGTTAGACAGTGGTAAGAAGATAATTGTGGATTAGAAATAGATTGTTTAAAAACATTTAAACAATCTATTTCTAATCCACAATTATCTTCTGATTTATTGTTGCATTTTTGTATTGCTCTTAGTTTAATGCCAATATCTGTACCACACAAAGTTTGCTACTGTTAGACAGTGGTAAGAAGATAACTGTGGATTAGAAATAGATTGTTTAAAAACATTTAAACAATCTATTTCTAATCCACCATTGTCTTCTGATTTATTGTTGCATTTTTGTATTGCTCTTAGTTTAATGCCTATATCTGTACCACGCAAAGTTTGCTACAGTTAGACAGTGGTAAGAAGATAATTGTGGATTAGAAATAGATTGTTTAAAAACATTTAAACAATCTATTTCTAATCCACAATTATCTTCTGATTTATTGTTGCATTTTTGTATTGCTCTTAGTTTAATGCCAATATCTGTACCACACAAAGTTTGCTAATGTCAGACAGTGGTAAGAAGATAACTATGGATTAGAAATAGATTGTTTAAAAACATTTAAACAATCTATTTCTAATCCACAATTATCTTCTGATTTATTGTTGCATTTTTGTATTGCTCTTAGTTTAATGCCAATATCTGTACCACACAAAGTTTGCTAATGTCAGACAGTGGTAAGAAGATAACTATGGATTAGAAATAGATTGTTTAAAAACATTTAAACAATCTATTTCTAATCCACAATTATCTTCTGATTTATTGTTGCATTTTTGTATTGCTCTTAGTTTAATGCCAATATCTGTACCACACAAAGTTTGCTAATGTCAGACAGTGGTAAGAAGATAACTATGGATTAGAAATAGATTGTTTAAAAACATTTAAACAATCTATTTCTAATCCACAATTATCTTCTGATTTATTGTTGCATTTTTGTATTGCTCTTAGTTTAATGCCAATATCTGTACCACACAAAGTTTGCTAATGTCAGACAGTGGTAAGAAGATAACTGTGGATTAGAAATAGATTGTTTAAAAACATTTAAACAATCTATTTCTAATCCACCATTGTCTTCTGATTTATTGTTGCATTTTTGTATTGCTCTTAGTTTAATGCCAATATCTGTACCACGCAAAGTTTGCTACTGTTAGACAGTGGTAAGAAGATAACTGTGGATTAGAAATAGATTGTTTAAAAACATTTAAACAATCTATTTCTAATCCACCATTGTCTTCTGATTTATTGTTGCATTTTTGTATTGCTCTTAGTTTAATGACAATATCTGTACCACGCAAAGTTTGCTACAGTTAGACAGTGGTAAGAAGATAACTGTGGATTAGAAATAGATTGTTTAAAAACATTTAAACAATCTATTTCTAATCCAACATTGTCTTCTGATTTATTGTTGCATTTTTGTATTGCTCTTAGTTTAATGGCAATATCTGTACCACACAAAGTTTGCTAATGTTAGACAGTGGTAAGAAGATAACTGTGGATTAGAAATAGATTGTTGAAAAACATTTAAACAATCTATTTCTAATCCACCATTGTCTTCTGATTTATTGTTGCATTTTTGTTTTGATCTTAGTTTAATGCCAATATCTGTACCACACAAAGTTTGGTGCTGTTAGACAGTGGTAAGAAGATAACTGTGGATTAGAAATAGATTGCTTAAAAACATTTAAACAATCTATTTCTAATCCACCATTGTCTTCTGATTTGTTGTTGCATTTTTGTATTGCTCTTAGTTTAATGACAATATCTGTACCACGCAAAGTTTGCTACAGTTAGACAGTGGTAAGAAGATAACTGTGGATTAGAAATAGATTGTTTCAAACCATTTAAACAATCTATTTCTAATCCACCATTGTCTTCTGATTTATTGTTGCATTTTTGTTTTGATCTTAGTTTAATGCCAATATCTGTACCACACAAAGTTTGGTGCTGTTAGACAGTGGTAAGAAGATAACTGTGGATTAGAAATAGATTGCTTAAAAACATTTAAACAATCTATTTCTAATCCACCATTGTCTTCTGATTTGTTGTTGCATTTTTGTATTGCTCTTAGTTTAATGACAATATCTGTACCACGCAAAGTTTGCTACAGTTAGACAGTGGTAAGAAGATAACTGTGGATTAGAAATAGATTGTTTAAAACCATTTAAACAATCTATTTCTAATCCACCATTGTCTTCTTATTTATTGTTGCATTTTTGTATTGCTCTTAGTTTAATGCCAATATCTGTACCACACAAAGTATGCTAATGTTAGTGGTAAGAAGATAACTGTGGATTAGAAATAAATTGTTTAAAAACATTTAAACAATCTATTTCTAATCCACCATTGTCTTCTGATTTATTGTTGCATTTTTGTATTGCTCTTAGTGTAATGACAATATCTGTACCACACAAAGTTTGCTACAGTTAGACAGTGGTAAGAAGATAACTGTGNATTTATTGTTGCATTTTTGTATTGATCTTAGTTTAATGCCAATATCTGTACCACACAAAGTATGCTAATGTTAGTGGTAAGAAGATAACTGTGGATTAGAAATAAATTGTTTAAAAACATTTAAACAATCTATTTCTAATCCACCATTGTCTTCTGATTTATTGTTGCATTTTTGTATTGCTCTTAGTGTAATGACAATATCTGTACCACACAAAGTTTGCTACAGTTAGACAGTGGTAAGAAGATAACTGTGGATTAGAAATAGATTGTTGAAAAACATTTAAACAATCTATTTCTAATCCACCATTGTCTTCTGATTTATTGTTGCATTGTTGTATTGATCTTAGTTTAATGCCAATATCTGTACCACACAAAGTTTGGTGCTGTTAGACAGTGGTAAGAAGATAACTGTGGATTAGAAATAGATTGTTTAAAAACATTTAAACAATCTATTTCTAATCCACAATTATCTTCTGATTTATTGTTGCATTTTTCTATTGCTCTTAGCTTAATGCCAATATCTGTACCACGCAAGGTTTGCTACTGTTAGACAGTGGTAAGAAGATAACTGTGGATTAGAAATAGATTGTTTAAAAACATTTAAACAATCTATTTCTAATCCACCATTGTCTTCTGATTTATTGTTGCATTTTTGTATTGCTCTTAGTTTAATGCCAATATCTGTACCACGCAAAGTTTGCTACTGTTAGACAGTGGTAAGAAGATAACTGTGGATTAGAAATAGATTGTTTAAAAACATTTAAACAATCTATTTCTAATCCACCATTGTCTTCTGATTTATTGTTGCATTTTTGTATTGCTCTTAGTTTAATGCCAATATCTGTACCACGCAAAGTTTGCTACTGTTAGACAGTGGTAAGAAGATAACTGTGGATTAGAAATAGATTGTTTAAAAACATTTAAACAATCTATTTCTAATCCACCATTGTCTTCTGATTTATTGTTGCATTTTTGTATTGCTCTTAGTTTAATGCCAATATCTGTACCACGCAAAGTTTGCTACTGTTAGACAGTGGTAAGAAGATAACTGTGGATTAGAAATAGATTGTTTAAAAACATTTAAACAATCTATTTCTAATCCACCATTGTCTTCTGATTTATTGTTGCATTTTTGTATTGCTCTTAGTTTAATGCCAATATCTGTACCACGCAAAGTTTGCTACTGTTAGACAGTGGTAAGAAGATAACTGTGGATTAGAAATAGATTGTTTAAAAACATTTAAACAATCTATTTCTAATCCACCATTGTCTTCTGATTTATTGTTGCATTTTTGTATTGCTCTTAGTTTAATGCCAATATCTGTACCACGCAAAGTTTGCTACTGTTAGACAGTGGTAAGAAGATAACTGTGGATTAGAAATAGATTGTTTAAAAACATTTAAACAATCTATTTCTAATCCACCATTGTCTTCTGATTTATTGTTGCATTTTTGTATTGCTCTTAGTTTAATGCCAATATCTGTACCACGCAAAGTTTGCTACTGTTAGACAGTGGTAAGAAGATAACTGTGGATTAGAAATAGATTGTTTAAAAACATTTAAACAATCTATTTCTAATCCACAATTGTCTTCTGATTTATTGTTGCATTTTTGTATTGCTCTTAGTTTAATGCCAATATCTGTACCACGCAAAGTTTGCTACTGTTAGACAGTGGTAAGAAGATAACTGTGGATTAGAAATAGATTGTTTAAAAACATTTAAACAATCTATTTCTAATCCACCATTGTCTTCTGATTTATTGTTGCATTTTTGTATTGCTCTTAGTTTAATGCCAATATCTGTACCACGCAAAGTTTGCTACTGTTAGACAGTGGTAAGAAGATAACTGTGGATTAGAAATAGATTGTTTAAAAACATTTAAACAATCTATTTCTAATCCACCATTGTCTTCTGATTTATTGTTGCATTTTTGTATTGCTCTTAGTTTAATGCCAATATCTGTACCACGCAAAGTTTGCTACTGTTAGACAGTGGTAAGAAGATAACTGTGGATTAGAAATAGATTGTTTAAAAACATTTAAACAATCTATTTCTAATCCACAATTATCTTCTGATTTATTGTTGCATTTTTGTATTGCTCTTAGTTTAATGCCAATATCTGTACCACGCAAAGTTTGCTACTGTTAGACAGTGGTAAGAAGATAACTGTGGATTAGAAATAGATTGTTTAAAAACATTTAAACAATCTATTTCTAATCCACCATTGTCTTCTGATTTATTGTTGCATTTTTGTATTGCTCTTAGTTTAATGCCAATATCTGTACCACGCAAAGTTTGCTAATGTTAGACAGTGGTAAGAAGATAACTGTGGATTAGAAATAGATTGTTTAAAAACATTTAAACAATCTATTTCTAATCCACCATTGTCTTCTGATTTATTGTTGCATTTTTGTATTGCTCTTAGTTTAATGCCAATATCTGTACCACGCAAAGTTTGCCACTGTTAGACAGTGGTAAGAAGATAACTGTGGATTAGAAATAGATTGTTTAAAAACATTTAAACAATCTATTTCTAATCCACAATTATCTTCTGATTTATTGTTGCATTTTTGTATTGCTCTTAGTTTAATGGCAATATCTGTACCACGCAAAGTTTGATGCTGTTAGACAGTGGTAAGAAGATAACTGTTGATTAGAAATAGTTTGTTTAATAACATTTAAACTATCTATTTCTAATCCACAATTATCTTCTGATTTATTGTTGCATTTTTGTATTGATCTTACTTTAATGCCAATATCTGTACCACGGAAAGTTTGCTACTGTTAGACTGTGGTAAGAAGATAACTGTGGATTAGAAATAGATTGTTTAAAAACATTTAAACAATCTATTTCTAATCCACAATTGTCTTCTGATTTATTGTTGCATTTTTGTATTGCTCTTAGTTTAATGCCAATATCTAATATATAGAATTGACGTATCTTAAAAGCCTGTGCATAACCAGTTGAAAAGGAATAAATCTTTAAGAAAATTTCAAATAAAGCCTTTAGGAATATTTAGGATCTTCTAAACGATGAATTTTATGTATTTCATTCGAACATTTGACGAATGAGGTTACGATAAGGTTATTCTATGTTATTGTCATGGTGATGGTACGTGGTGATGATAATGATAACGATGATAGTAATCGATTTTTGATGAACACAATATAACCCCCCTCACACACAGACACACACACACACATCACCACCTCAAATTATTTCTTCTGATTTGTTGATGAAGTAATAGCTTCAATGAGTCCTCTGTAATATGGCAAATATCATACATGTTCGTTTAGGAAAAGTTTAAAAAGTTAAATTATTGACATGACAGATTTGAAAACATGTAGACCTGAGTAGCAGATGTTTTGCTATATGACGTATTATTTAATCTAAGGGAGGCTAATTTAAAAATATTTATTGCCGTAATTATTCGATTTACCGCACTTTACTCGAATAAGCACACTCCTCGAACAAGCGCACCATTTGGAACCCCCCAAAGTTAATAAGCACACTCCTTCAATTAAACGCACCCTCTTAGGCAGATTTCCTTTCCAACAACTGGGTCCTTTTTTCAAAGTAAAAAAATTGAAGGTCAAGAATAAAAGCACTAAAAACATATATTTTAGTGAGTATATTATATTATGTTTTTAACATCATGTGCGTAAATCACAATTTTCATATGTTTACAGATATCTTTGTATTTGTCAATTTCACTTTTGAACTTGATGAAAGTCGACGTTGATATTTTAAACATTTAGTGCTTTGTAAGTTTACTTCATACTGTTTGTACTGCTAAAAATATTTTTGACATTTAGTGCTTTGTAAGTTGACTGACTTTTCCAATAAGCGCACTCCCTCAAATACGTGCACCCCATGAATAAGCGCACCCTTTAGAATCCCCAGAATTATTTAAGCGCACCGTGCGCTGAATCGAATAATTCCGGTAAACTTACTTTTTGAATTGCTTATTACACCGTTGATATCTATCTCACGATAACACTTCTTTTTCCTCTAGAAAAAGTAATTGACTGATGAAAGAAAGAAGACAACAACGGAAGGGTTTTCTTTACAGAATTGACAAAAAAATTTTGAAGTTGTGGTATTAGTGTTGGTAAATTTACCCACCGTAATTTGTTTATTTAAAGGCCCTTTTCAAATATCATACCCCTTTTAGGAAAACGTATTTTCATGAACACCACTGTATTCATTCTCATTCAGAAAGAAAGAGAAAAAACACGCTGATTGCTTTTCTTAAAGAAGAATAAATTTTCTGTACAAATTTCACAATCTGGAGCGACAAAATGCTGCTTTTTGATATGATAGTATTACATAANAATAGTAATAGTAATAGTAATAGTAATAGTAATAGTAATAGTAATAGTAATAGTAATAGTAATAGTAATAGTAATAGTAATAGTAATAGTAATAGTAATAGTAATAGTAATAGTAATAGTAATAGTAATAGTAATAGTAATAGTAATAGTAATAGTAATAGTAATAGTAATAGTAATAGTAATAGTAATAGTAATAGTAATAGTAATAGTAATAGTAATAGTAATAGTAATAGTAATAGTAATAGTAATAGTAATAGTAATAGTAATAGTAATAGTAATAGTAATAGTAATAGTAATAGTAATAGTAATAGTAATAGTAATAGTAATAGTAATAGTAATAGTAATAGTAATAGTAATAGTAATAGTAATAGTAATAGTAATAGTAATAGTAATAGTAATAGTAATAGTAATAGTAATAGTAATAGTAATAGTAATAGTAATAGTAATAGTAATAGTAATAGTAATAGTAATAGTAATAGTAATAGTAATAGTAATAGTAATAGTAATAGTAATAGTAATAGTAATAGTAATAGTAATAGTAATAGTAATAGTAATAGTAATAGTAATAGTAATAGTAATAGTAATAGTAATAGTAATAGTAATAGTAATAGTAATAGTAATAGTAATAGTAATAGTAATAGTAATAGTAATAGTAATAGTAATAGTAATAGTAATAGTAATAGTAATAGTAATAGTAATAGTAATAGTAATAGTAATAGTAATAGTAATAGTAATAGTAATAGTAATAGTAATAGTAATAGTAATAGTAATAGTAATAGTAATAGTAATAGTAATAGTAATAGTAATAGTAATAGTAATAGTAATAGTAATAGTAATAGTAATAGTAATAGTAATAGTAATAGTAATAGTAATAGTAATAGTAATAGTAATAGTAATAGTAATAGTAATAGTAATAGTAATAGTAATAGTAATAGTAATAGTAATAGTAATAGTAATAGTAATAGTAATAGTAATAGTAATAGTAATAGTAATAGTAATAGTAATAGTAATAGTAATAGTAATAGTAATAGTAATAGTAATAGTAATAGTAATAGTAATAGTAATAGTAATAGTAATAGTAATAGTAATATGAATAGGATTAATAGTAGTAGTAGTAGTAGTAGTAATAATAGTAATAGTATTAATAGAAGTAGTGATAGTAAGAGTAATAGTATTAATAGTAGTAGTAGTAGTAGTAGTAGTAGTAGTAATAATAGTAATAGTATTAATAGAAGTAGTGATAGTAATAGTAATAGTATTAATAGAAGTAGTGATAGTAATAGTAATAGTATTAATAGTAGTAGTAGTAGTAATAATAGTAATAATAGTAGTAATAGTAATAGTAGTAGTAATAGTAATAGTAGTAAAAGTAATAATGGTAGTAACAGTTGTAATACTGGTAAAAGTAGTAGTAATACTGATATTAGTACCAGTATTAATAGTAGTAAAAGTAGCAAGAGTAGTAATAGTAATAGTATTAGTAGTGGTAGTAGTAGCAGCAGCAATAGTAATTACATGTCTCAGGTGTATTGTTTTCTCCAGGCCATAGAAAAATAGGCCAGTATAAACCATGAAGTTTCGCATGAGCAGTAATAAAGAACCCAGAAAAGCAGATCTAATACTGGAGAGAAAAGAAAGAAAGAAGATTTGGATGTGTGGTATGGTATATTTGCAGAAGAAAAATGTATTAGCAAACAGAATGAGAAAAACTAAAATTACCGAGAAAATTAGTATCAGTATCAATTGTAAAACTTTATTTTGTGGTGGAAGGGTTTGTTTCAATTAATTTAGAGTACTTTTAGTAATTTGAGAGGTGGAATTTTATTTCAAAAAAGACTTTTCCATGTATATATATATATATCCAAAATTTCCTCTGAAAATATCATTCTGGTCGTCTTACCCATGTCTTGTTGTGTTAAATTTACTAATTTTCCTAGATTCCCCACTGCTAAGGGTATGTGGACTGGATGTGTTGGGGGGAGAGGGGGGAAAGAAGTAGTAGGGAGCTGTTAAGTGTAGAGGCTATAACCCCCCAAAAATTATCAGGGTGTTCACACTAAAGATACATAACTAAAATAATTATAGTAGAGAAAGATAACATTTTGGGGAAGACAGAGGATCAAACTCCTATCGTATTATCTCGTATACTATTGTCATCTGTTACATTACTATCTACTGCGTAGCCACTCATCACATTACTATTCATCACTCAACCACCATCGCATTACCTCCCATCACCTTATCTCATATCATATTGCCACTTATCATATTATCACCCATGACATCACGACCTATAACATAATCATCCATCACTTTACAACCTATCATATTACCACGTATTTCATTACTCGCTATCACATCATCACATATCACAATCTCTACAGTCACAATGCCCCCTATGACATTGTCAGCTATCACATTGTCACCTATCAGATTACCAAGCGTCACATACTACCTGTCTTGTTTCCACCTTTCGTCTTTCTCTTCTTCTTCTCCGACTTTTCCCTTGTCAGGGGTCGTCGTGGCGAATGTTGAATTTCCACCGTGTACGGTCCTTCGGATCATTCCTCTTAAACCCCGTCGCTGCTACGTCTTCTCTGATGTTGTCCTTCCATTTGTTCCTCAGTCTCCCTCGTCTTTTTCGTACTGGTATCTCCATCTGCATGCATCTCTTTCCCGCATACTGTTCATTTCTTCTTTCAACATGCCCAAACCCTCGTAGCCGATTTTCCTGCAGTTTCTTCAAGGCTTCTGAAACACCGAAGTTTTTTCTGATCTCTTCCTTTCTGACTTTGTCCTTTCTGGTTACGCCCTTTGCCCAGATCAGCATTTGCATCTGGGCAAAGGGCGTATATATATATATATATATCCACAGAAATTAGGATTAGGATGACTTTCATTTTGCATTTATTAACACTAATAACGAATTTTCTCGTTATTAGTGAACAACTCACGGCTCAATGTATCTCCTTTTGCAACTTGTCTTCGTCATTCCATTGATTTTAAGTAGGATGATAGGACCAGGCAAGTCATCTCTACTGTCAAGGTTTACTTCAAACATGTAATAAATACTGCCAACAATAGCTGTTATGGTTGGTTTAGAATTCTAATCTTTATCTGATATTTTTAAAAAGAAATTATTGTATTTTAATACTCCCTTCTCCCTCTTCTTGCAAATTATGTAAGAAATTAAACTACATAACTTCAATGACATTAATGTTTCCAGTTGTCAAATTATTGGGGACGAAAATAATATACCCGAGAAAATCAAAACATGGAAAGAAGTGACTGATGGATAAGTAACAATCAGTCAATCAATCTGAGTGCCGTGCCAGAATTCTGGCGTAGGCAGCAACCAAAACATCCTTCTCTTGGTGGTTTTTCAGATCCTGAGTGAGCACAGTGGGTCTCCAACCAGTTGTACTTTCTAACCATGTCCAGTACGTAGTTCTTTGTCTTCTCCTTGATCTTTTTCCTTAAACACGGCCAGTCAGCATAACCTCTTCAAGTCTTTCCTTCCTCAACACATGCACTACAAATGGAATCTTGGCTATTTTGCCTGTCCATGATACCCTCAACATTCTCCTTAGAAACCACATTTCCACTGTTCTAATCCTGTCTTCCAGATTTTTAGTAATGGTCCAGATCTCGCAACCATATAGTAGAGTTGACCACAAGTAGAATTTAAATAAGCTAATTCTAGTTTCGATCCTCACAGATGAACCTTTTCCAACTTTTTGAAGTTTGTTTTTGCAACGCCAATTCTTCTTTTTGTTTCCACCTCTGATCTAATGTTTGCTGGAACCAAACTACCCAAATAAACAAATTGTTCAACTTTCTCCAGTTCTTGGCCGTTAACCAGTATCTTACATCTCGTCTCCTTTTTCTTTGAAAATATAATCACAAATGACTTCTTTCTGTTTAGCTCCAAACCTTTCTTTTCTCTTTCTTCTACCACTGTATCCACAATTTTTTGTAGTTTTTCTTCACTGTCTGCTATCAAAGCTGTGTCGTCTGCATATCTGATGTTGTTAACATTTATTCCACCAATAGATATACCTTTATGTCCAGGGAGAGATTAAAAAAATACTCTGGAATATATCTGGCTATCTGGAACAAAAACGTGAATGACTCCTTACTCAAAGGATCAGATAATTGAGGTTTATATAAAATTAACAATATCAAATATCATTTTTGATTATTTCTATATTAATTATTTGATTTTTGAAGTTACTCTGTACGAAACTTAAAGCAGTACTCTAGCCAATTCTACGGCATGATGAGAATACCGAACAATAACCTTTAAATTGTTTTTCTCTGCTAATTGTGTTAAGAGATATTTTAACTAACATGAAATAAGAATAAAAGTCGATAAATTATTTAGAATGGAAATCGTAAATATTCTACAAGTTTATTAGAATATATTCCTATTTTGCAGCCCACTTCAACTTACAATATGTCATTGTTTAAATTTGTTGTAACTAAAATTTATACTCTTACACAATGGCCTTTTCCTCTTATATAAAAGACAAATAATAAAGTCTATAGCATGACTAACAAAGCCATATCAAGATAATTTGATTACGTCAAAATAAAGATAGTTTACCAGGTCATAACATTTTCTTATACACTTTTATTAACTAGATTTAATTTTCCCTATTTCTTCAGGCCAGCCTGGAGATTCAAATATAATATTTAGATGTCGTGTATCTTTTTAAAGATTGCTATTGATTTCCTTTGAACCATCATAGATGACCTTGTTAAACCATATTCTCTGCTGTGAATTCATAATTTTTTTGCTGCGGGAGGTTACGGCCACCATCAGTTGTTTCGTACTGTTTTGAATTAAAATCACTACCTGGCAGCAGGGTTATCTTGATTAATTATGTTTATTAAAAGTATATCAAATTTTACACCAATAAGATTTCCTCTCTGTCACCATGTGTTTCCATGATAAGAACTGCTTTACTCATTTTTATGGCATGAGATTTTCAATGACGATTCGTATTGTTACTACCATGTGCTATCTTGATTGTCACCTTTCAAAGTTGAATTGTTATGACAAAGAAAGTTTAGCTTGTAACGTAAAGCCTGGTCAAAGATGTTTAAAGTCATAGAAAGTACCAGTATTGATCTGTTTTTTCCTCCATGTTTTTTTACCAAGTTTTATTTGATTTTTGTTTAAGTGTATTTCATGTCAAAGTATATTCCTTAGTTACCAAAATAACAGGAAAATATTGTCTGTGCCATTACTTAGATTAACTCAGTCATTTACATTCAAAGTTGTAATCCTATAAAATTCCATGACAAAAACATACTATACAGGAACAAATAACGGGAGATATGAATTACAATTTTTAATAAAAGCGGTTCATTATCCAAAATATTACTTTTAAAAAAAAATCATCAATTTTGTTTGTGCGAAACATGTTAGATAATATTTGTTGATGTTCAGTACATGAAAAGCCTTTGTTCTTAACCTAGATTTAGGTTTTTTAGCTGCACGTTGTTAGAGCAGGGCTGGGTACCTCAGCGGCCCTTAATCCGGCGGCCCTAAAAGGCGTTATTTTTGGGTAGTGGATTTTGGGCCAAAATTTTGGAGAAAATTAGCAAAAAGTGGCGTTATTTTTCTAATTTTTTTACTGAAAATCACATACATTTGAGAAATAAAGACTTTTATCTAGTTGTATGACATACGACGAACGAATTGAAACTAATTGATTGCGTCTTATAGGTTTCTTCCTCTAATATCAACAAAATGATAAAAAAATAATAAAAAAGTTTCAAATTAATGTTCTTCCTTTTGAGACTTGAGCTTCAGGTTGTCAATATATTGATTTCAGCAAAAAGGTTTTCGCATAGTTCGGCTAACTGTTCTGCTTTGTTAAAGGCTTCAGTTATATGGGCTTTTCTAAAGACCAAGATGACGATATTTTTGGATTGTTTCAAGTGTTGGTACATCTGAATAATCCACTTGGCATGCAAAGGTTTCATGACACTCAGCTTTACGTCCACTTTAACATCATGAGCGGCAACTCCTCTGTTCAGCTGTTGAAAAACTTTCTCTGCATACCAATCTTGGCATTTGTCAGCAATGAAGCATTTCGCACTCATGTTCACCGAAATGTTCAAAGGCAGGAATAGGTTTGTGTGGTTGTTCGGCACATGTATCACGATAAAGTTATTCAGCTTTAGCAAATCATTGATAGCACCAGTTGTCTGTCCTTTAAAAACATTAAATATCAGCATAGCTTTTGCATTCTCAGGAAGATTTATTTCCTTACGTTTGCTCTTGATGTAGAGGAAAATCATCTTTTTTAGGTACTCTAATACGATTCCTTCATTCGACCAATGATTTGGAGAATGGGTTAGATGAAATGACTGGGAAAAATTGACCTTTGGGTGGCATCTTTCAGTAGCACCCCCATAAATCAATTGTACTGGTAAAAAATCACCAGCCATGTTGAAGCAAAAAGTAGCTGTAATTTGGCGTTTATCATCAGTGTTTGCAATAGGTACTGAGTGGGCTCCTTTGCCAGTAAATGTAGATTTGTTTGGTGGTGTAAATCCAAGAGCAGTTTGGTCAAAGTTCAAGATCATTTTTTTCTGAATCTTGTGCTCAAGGACTGCACTTGCAATTTTTCTTTTCCAAGAAAATGTTAATTCTTCATACAGGGCTGGGTTCATTTCTCGTTTAGCTGTCGTGTAACGCTTTTTGGTCCAATCAAAGGATTCAAGAACTCCTCTTTCCCGTTTAGTAGTAAGTGACGTGCTTCCACCATTCTCTCGTAAAATTTCGGGGCATCTTGCTTTCAGTACTCCATTACCAATCGCTATCACTGTTTTGCGTGTGACTGCTCCGCCACTTGCCCTTAAATTATATAAAATAGATTTGATTTCAGCTGTTAAATCATCATTTATTTTAGACGGTCTTCCTCTACTCAAAGTGAAAACATTTTCTACATCATTATTTTAAAACGCTTTCTGGTATTTCAGCTTCTAATCCCTAACAGTCTCTCTTTTAAATGTGTAATCCGGATACTTCTTTGCAGCCCATCTCCTAGCTTCTGGATTTCCATTTTCCATGTGTAGTAAGCCACGTCCTTTCTAACGTGTTCAGGTAGGATTTGTCTTGTCTTTTTACGATTTTCTTCTTCTTGCAAACTGTTAAGGCTTGTTTCCACAGAGTTGCATTTTCCGCTGTAGCGGAAAATGCTCACGAGCTTTTTTATTGCGCATGTGCATTGCTGTAAAAATACCGCTGGACAGGCATTTTTTTATGCTCACGAGCTGCTCGTGAGCACTTAAAAAAAGTAGAACTAGTTCTACTTTTTGAACGTATTTTTTTCCGCCTGAGTTTAAGAACCAATGATAGTTCAGTATTTGAGACATTACGTAATCTTGTATTGTATTAACATTTTTGCACGGTCATCAAAAACCATAATATTTCCAGATAACAAAATGGCGGCGAATAGGTATGTCGCGACAAGTTTTGACGAGGATGAAGAAAACGAGAATATCAATTATAATGAGGAAATTTATCAAAGATTCTTAAAGGAACAAAAGGAAGCAGAACAGAAACATCAACAGGAGAAAATAATAACGATAGATACCTCGGTCATTTCATCTGCCAGTTCTGGTATCGTACATTATCAACAAAAACAAAACTTGTGCATCGCTACTTGATAGGTACCATAATGTTATACAAAGCCTTTCACTTGGCCTGTAACATCGCGAATTCTAGAGGATTTCGAAATAAAAGGAGCAACCCACGCAAGAAGTTCTTCGAATCACCTAGGTAGCATTTTGAAGGCTTTGAAGAAATATTCATTGTCAAACAGCATTAAATCCTGTACTAAAACCTTATATAAGCCTTTATTTCTTCTCTCCTGAAATAGCTTTCTCACCCAGAATTTCCTTTGTCTTTGAATTCCACTCTGAGGGCGTCTTTGTTTACGACACAATAATACAAGCAATATTAAAATCAATTTTGCTTTTGAAGCAAGAGAAACCTTTTTTTTTTGCTGTCGTGTTTGTTCACATGAAAACGCGCCAAGACAAAAAATACGCTGTGTGGAAATGGCTTGAGGCTCAGGCAGAAAAAGCTCACGCGCATTTTCCGCTACAGCGGAAATTGCAGCTTTATGGAAAAAAGCCTTTAAGCTCTCTTGAAGCTGAAAGCACCGAGGATGTTGATTGGCAAGGAACATGAGAGTAAAGTACGCGGCCAACTCTCTTATCATTAGATTTCTTAAAATATTTTATTTTATCCATCTAGCTGTCTTCTGTATGTTACGAAAGAAACCACGTTAAAAAGAACTGGACAATTCAACAAAATCACAAGCAAGATTTCCAAGATTTCGCAATATTGCTAAAAAATCTCCTTAGATCTTTTATAGTCTAATGATGTTGAAATATCTTTATGTGAGCAAAAGAGGAGAGCACTCAAATATCAAATTACATTCGAATCATTAACGTTTAACAATTGAGTTAAAATAATAACAATAAAATTCGAATCCTTAAAAAACAGATTACGACACAAGAGTGTGTCTTGTCATTTCGACTCTTTGGCACAATGTTCCCTAAAGAGATTGGAAGTCGAGGTTACCACGTTTACCGGAACACTACCTGGAGAAACATAGGATTACACCAGGCTGTTGTTGTGTTGAAAGAAGTTAACAATATTTCTATTGACATCGACCCTTATTGTTGTTGAATTACCATGAAGAGAGTCGACCGAATTAGACCTGTGACAGTTGGGCATGTTCCTAGAATTGTCGAGGTTCATTTCTTTATTTCACACAAGAAGGAGGTTCAGTGACAGGAACAGTTTCGAATACCACGCCAAGGATTTCGCCTATTACCAAAGGCAAATTAGAGGTACCTATCATGATGTACTTCGCGCATGAAAACAAAGCCATCTTTTCAAAAATGGAAATTCCAAAGCGAACTCAAATTGAAAAAAATGAAGAAAACTTACTTGAGAAAGGAGAAGAAGGGAATGAAGAACTTCCGCGCCCTGATGAAGATGATATTTTGCGAGAAGAACCCTTTCTGATTCGGGTAGACTCAGACTGTGAAGAAGGAGAAAGCAAGAAAGAAAGTAATATAATTATAATTGATTGAACAGGATGGATAAAAATTTAGGAATAAAACAACAGACAGAAAGATAAAAAAATATGTAGTCTCCTAAATTTTTCGTTTTCCTTATTACTGGGAGGCGTAAAATGCGGACGTAAGTGGCGTTAAGCCGATTCTCTAGTCTGGCAGAATTAGGGCCGGCGGAAAAAGGGCCGGCGTTAAATTAGAGCCGATAAGGTATATAGAATCAAGATGAACATAGAGCTCGAGTATCTCAGTTGCAGCTCAATGTTTTTTTATCAAGGGCTTCAAAAGAAAAAAATTGCAACACACCTAAGTCGCGACATTCAATTAGGTAATTCCACAACAGTTTGCAGTTTTGAGGTTACATTTATTTGTAGAATCGGTAATACTGTTATATTGCAGGCAGATGTTAAAATTTTGTTGTGTGGCAGAAATGACTAGCGTGGCAGAAATGACTAGCGTGGCAGAAATGAGAGCTACGTCACAGCCTCGAGATCGTAATTTTTCTGTTAAAAAAAACGGGGGAAGCATCGTTTGAACTGAGTTACTCTTGAACTCTTAAGGTTGACCTCAAAATCTTGCAAGAAAACAAGGTAAGAATTTATTCGAAACGAGAGGATGTTATCCACCATTTATATGATAGTATAATGGAACAATTTTGGAAGGAGTCTTTTAAATCTGCAGGTTAGTTTTTTGTTTTGACCTATCCAAACATCAATAGCGATCACTATGAAAACAATAGGATTCCAAAATGGACATACGTCACTAATCAATTCAACAGAAAGTATGTATCGCTAAGCTGCCATTGGTCGAATAAATAATATGACGTATACTGTCATTTATACCACGCTAATCATTTTTGCCACGGCGCAAAAATTATACAATTGTAAAAAATCACGGCAGAATGTCGTCACTACCACAGGGAGTAAAATACGTTATTTCTTGAACATAAATCTTTGTCATTGTAGGTCCCTCCGGTTTAAAAGCCAAAGATCTCATCAATGTAAAGTTAGATTTTAAACATACTCCATTCTTTGGTTTACTGTGCTGTAGGCAGTAAACATAACCAGTAATAAAGATCCTTAACATATATCTATACCGACGATTTTCGAAAGTGAGTGGAGCAAACTTTAAAGTTAATAATAAACTTGCTTACACCACTACTACTTTTTGTTATTAAGTAAATTAAATATGATCTAAAGAGAGGGACTGACAACTACAAAGGGCAAGAATTAAATATGACAAAGAAATTAACAACGGTAGAGAAGGAAAAAATTATTGCAACAACAAAAAGATGAGGTACATTTAAAAATACGATTATAAAAAATAAACTTACAAATGCGGAATAGGACCTGTTTTTGGGCGTCCAAGAAGGTAACCTCCACGTGGTGACGCCTGAATGCTGACTAGTCAGGTTTTCATGACTGATTGGCAACGAATAGCCTTCATTTTAAGCTGTTCTTCCGTACCATAGAAGAAATCGATCTCGTCGTTCATGTGATTTTGAATCTGGTTCGTCGTCGATTTGGAGAATTTTTTTGCCTCCACCAGCTTACACACACACAGACACACAGACACACACACACACACAGAGGACCTGTTTTTAAGTAAGTCCAGTCAAATTTTTCCGACAGTAACAAAATCTTTTGAGTCTTCTTCTTCTTCTTTTACTAATGTTATATATACTACGCCATACCTTAAACAGTTTCGTGGAGCTATGGTAACTGTGACATCATAACACTTGGGTTTTTTTTAAAAAAAGGAAGGGTGTTAACAAGCCTGTCAAGGTCAGAGGGTAAAGTAACATTTTAACTGATTTACAAAATTATGCAAATTATATACTTTGGCACATTTTAAACAGTCAGGTACAGCAATGAAGATTGTGACATTATAAAAGTTAAAAAAAAGTTTTTAAAAGTAAATTTAAGTTTTAGCTCATTTGTAAAACTATGTTTGCATTAAAAATTATTCATGAACTCCCCTAAGGTACGATAAAAAAATAAACAAAACCATGGCTGAAATAGCAGAAAACATTACCCACTGAAAAAAACAACTAAGAACAACCCACACAA
>RDPX01000139.1:1522378-1561941 GCA_003991215.1 Morbakka virulenta | reverse complement strand
ACACACACACACACACACACACACAGAGGACCTGTTTTTAAGTAAGTCCAGTCAAATTTTTCCGACAGTAACAAAATCTTTTGAGTCTTCTTCTTCTTCTTTTACTAATGTTATATATACTACGCCGTACCTTAAACAGTTTCGTGGAGCTATGGTAACTGTGACATCATAACACTTGGGGTTTTTTAAAAAAAAGGAAGGGTGTTAACAAGCCTGTCAAGGTCAGAGGGTAAAGTAACATTTTAACTGATTTACAAAATTATGCAAATTATATACTTTGGCACATTTTAAACAGTCAGGTACAGCAATGAAGATTGTGACATTATAAAAGTTAAAAAAAAGTTTTTAAAAGTAAATTTAAGTTTTAGCTCATTTGTAAAACTATGTTTGCATTAAAAATTATTCATGAACTCCCCTAAGGTACGATAAAAAAATAAACAAAACCATGGCTGAAATAGCAGAAAACATTACCCACTGAAAAAAACAACTAAGAACAACCCACACAACTCTTACAAGTAAATAAATGCAATTTGACTTCAATCCAAACTTTCAATTCAAGGCGCAAATCAGGACAAGATCATTAGTAAGTCATTTAGGAAGCAAAATTTAAAAATAAAGAACAATCTATGATTAAACATAAAAATAGGTACACATGTGATTCTTGTGCTGTCTTTACTGAAGTTGCAAGTAAAACACTTAGTTGCACAGGGTAATTGCTACTAATCATATTTCAAGAAGAATTTAGCTTTGTTACTCAAATGAAACAGTTTTGTTTCAAGAGCAACATATAATTACTTAATTATTTAATAATTAATTGAGATGCCCAGGCATATAATTAATAAAAAAGTTGAGCATTTTGCAAATACATATCTATTGCAAGTTTTGTTGCGACAGCTCTAAAACTTATCCGTGCTTAAAGAATTCTGCTGAATGAACATTCACTACCTGGTACAGGAAAGAACATAGATTTTGGAGGGAAAACTGAGCCAGATTATAGGACAAATAAAAATGCATTCGCGGCATTGATTCGAATAACAGTATTAGGTGATCAATCGCCTATTCATCCTATTTATCCTTCATAGAGCAAAAATCCCTGACTCAGCATTTATTTTTTGCCGTGCATCCTTCATATGACTTACATATTTTCAAGTCTAAGGTGAAGTCTTATCTTTCACTTGGCTCTTTTTTCTATCTTTTAATTCTCTTTACAGTTTATCTATTTAGAGACTGGGTCTTTCGTGAATCTTAACAATAAAAAACTCAATAGTAGCAACAATAGAGAAAAACAGACAGGTCAGAGATGGGACTCGAAACCGCGTTTACAAAAATAGACTGCGGCCTGGCTTTCAATAACACTACCAGAACTTCACCGTAACCAAAAGATTTATAATGTGAATAAAAACACATCAAATATGTAAAATATTTACATCTGAGAATCATTATCAATCTCTTTTTATGCGGAACATATTTCAACTAAGTTTCATCATTGTAGAGTAAATTTCCAGGTAGCGTTTTATAGTAAAAGGAAGAATTTTGGTAATCCCCTAACATAAACCAACATAGAAAAGAGATATTCATTCGGAGGTTAATAAATACCAAAATAAAAAGTGCAAATGCTTTGGTGACACGCACATTTTAACACCCGTTTAGTACCAATTCGCTTCCTTATGGTGGTTACACCCCTTTAGTACCAATTCGCTTCCTTATGGTGGTAACACCCCTTTAGTACCAATTCGCTTCCTTATGTTGGCAACACCTCTTTAGTACCAATTCGCTTCCTTATGGTGGTAACACACCTTTAGTACCAATTCGCTTCCTTATGGTGGTAACACCCCTTTAGTACCAATTCGCTTCCTTATGGTGGTAACACCCCTTTAGTACCAATTTGCTTCCTTATGGTGGTAACACCTCTTTAGTACCAATTCGCTTCCTTATGGTGGTAACACCTCTTTAGTACCAATTCGCTTCCTTATGGTGGTAACACCCCTTTAGTACCAATTCGCTTCCTTATGGTGGTAACACCCCTTTAGTACCAATTCGCTTCCTTATGGTGGTAACACCCCTTTAGTACCAATTCGCTTCCTTATGGTGGTAACACCCCTTTAGTACCAATTCGCTTCCTTATGGTGGTAACACCCCTTTAGTACCAATTCGCTTCCTTATGGTGGTAACAACCCTTTAGTACCATTGATTCGAATAACAGGATTAGGTGATCAATCGCCTATTCATCCTATTTATCCTTTGTGGAGCAAAAATACAATTCGCTTCCTTATGGTGGGGTCATATCAAGTGATACCTTTATGATTCTATCCATTATTTCTATGATCAATCCTGCAGGTTGTATAAAACATTACTTTTGAGTTCCATAAACAAGTAGTGGATTTATTAGCATAAGAACACAGGAATATGCAATTCCTTGCTTAAAAAGGTTAGGCGTTTTGAAACATACAATCGGCATGAGAGCATTTTCAATATCTTTAATCTTCAGGACGTTATGGAATAAAATCTGTATATAAATCATGGATTTTGCGATCAATAAACCAAACACAATTAAAAAATATCTTTGGTGATATATCCAAAAAACATGACATTTCTACATATACCAATGTGACAACACCTTCTACAATCCCTTATAGTATTTTGATGCATAACCTAAAGTGGCTTTAGTGTGTTTTACTTTATCTTTCAGGTATATCTTGTTAGGGGTTGCCACAGCGGAACAGCCGTCTCCAGCCCGTTCTGATTGTCATACCAGAATCCCTCAGACCAACAGCCTCCATACCTCTGTCAATCACGTCCTTCCACATTTTTCTCGGCCTCACTCTTCGTCTCCTACCGGAGACTTCATAATTCAGTACCCTCCTTCCTACATAATCTGCATCACGCTTTGCTATCTGCCCATACCAACGAAGTCTTGACTCTAAGCTTCATCTTGTCTCTAAGTCTCCTGATATAGGATGTTCCTCGAGTGTGGTCGTTAGGAATTCTGTTCAGTCGCGTCACACCTAGTGACCACCTCATCATGACATGACAGAAATATTAAGTAAATTAATTTAATTTAATTTATCTTAAAAAGATTATAACTCCGATCGGACGTCTGCAACGTAGATATTCTTTCCGGCCCCAAGGCTTGATAAAGAAGGAGGCTTTAACCTGGGTTTAGCACCCAATCTCGTTAAAAAGTAAATTTCAGAAACAGACACCAAAGAACTAAGCATAAATGGTGACAGAAATGAAACAAGTCAGACTGATGGAGTTATGAAGGATATTGACAGAATCCAAATCAGAGTCACTATCCTGACAGAGTATTTCCTCAAACACAAAGGGGAGACCGACGTAGGATGCTAGAATGTGTTGGAACTATGTTCCAGGCTGGCAAGCTTGCCCAGGTTGTAAGGGAGTTTGGCAATTGTAGACTGGACTTTATTGGGGTCAGCGAAGTTCATTGGATTAGTACAGGAAGGAAGCTAGCTTTAGGATATACTATATTTTATTCAGAGGGGGATGAGAAAGAGCATATAGGAGATGTTGCTGTAATGCTTAGAGGGAAGATGGATAAGGCATTGCTGAGGTAGAAAGCACGTAAAACTGACAGTATCTGTGTTCTATGTGTACACAGAGAATTCAGATCAGGAAGACTAGTGAACTTTACGAGAAATTGCAGGCAGTAACACCACAGTGAAAGCCCATGATGCACTCCTGGTGATGGGAGGCTTAACTGCCAGAATTGGTAGCAGAAATATAGTCTGAGAACAAGTAATGTATAAGGATTGGTTTTGGGGTACAAAAAAGCAGTGGAGAATGGCTTGGTAATTTTGTGAAAATAGCTATTTACTCATCGGAGGAACACTGTACCAATATAAGAATATCCAAAAAATAACTTGGACATCTGACGGAATCAAACAGAGGAAAACTGAGGAAATAAAGCTTTGCTGGAAGGTGGAAGAATTCTTTACAAGATTTCAGGGATTATAAAGGGACAGACATAGCTAGTGACCTCAATATCGTAATAAGAGTCATCAAGCTAAAGCTACGAACGACCAAGGGAAGGCCACAAAGGGGAAGACAAGTAGACTACATCAAACTGAAAGAGGGAAGGATTAGAAAAGCATTTACACAAGATGTACACAACTGTTTCAGTATATTTTCGGAAGAGCTGAAGATAGATGGGTTTTATCGGCCATACATAAAAGCAGAAGGGAAAATTCGTGGATTCAGATGAAAGAATATAGAAGAATGGATTCAATAGGATACATGTAACAAGATCGGCGAAAGGAAAGGTATCACACAAAAGAGTAACTCTACTAAAAGCGACTTTCTGGAAGGTAGACAAAGAACTGAAGAGAATGGCAAAGTGTGACAAAAGGCTGCATTTTGGGAAAAGTGCAGTTAAAGCAGAATAGGAAATTGAAAGGTAGGACATTGAAACAATTTTCGAAATAAACAAAATACTGAAAGGTAGCATCAGCATTAGTAAAATACTAGTGAAAAACAAGGACGCAAGAGTCATTGTTGCCAAAAAGGACAAACAAAGAAGATGGAAAAATCACTTTTATGAAGTATTCAACAGGCCAGACTCTAATGAAGTAGCAGTAATTCAGCCTGCAGAAGGTACTTTAAATGAGTACAGAATCGTCACCTGTCATGAAAATGAGAAATGTTATCCAAGCAATGAAGAGTAGAAAGCCAGCCAGATGTGATGATGTCACAGCCGAAACGTTGAAGGTAGATGGATGAACTCCTGACTTCACAGGTGCTTACGGAGACCTTTTCAAATATATTGGATTGTGTGGCTGGGAATCGTGGCAAATGACGAAGACCATAAGTAGGTAGTTAGATGTATTCCAGAATAGATGCCTGCGAAGAATTCTAAATGTATTTTGTCCACAAAAGATATATAATGATATCCTTCATAAAAAAGCATCTCTAAAGTCTGTGTCACAAGCATAAAATAGAGAGGGATGGAGAGGCATGTCCTCCGAAAGCAACTAGATGCTGTGTCTAAAGCTGCACCAACGATGAATGGAGATGGAAATCGGAAGAGAGGAAGACCTAGAGAGAATTAGAGGAAAGCAGTAGAAAAGGAAATTAGGCCATCATAATAGACAGGGAAAAGACTAAAAATTCTTCCATCTGACAGGCTGCGTTGGCGACCGTTAATGACGGTCTTATTTGCTAAAAAACACAAAGAGGATCAAGTAAGAAATTAAGTAAGAAAGTAGTAGGTAAGTAAAAGATTATAGAATTGAAATAAAAAGAGAATCAAACTTCTATAGGGAAAAAAGAGAAATGTTCGAGGTTCATATCAACTGAATGTCTCAAGAATAAATAAATAATGAATGAGGAGGGGGAAACAATTGGGTTTACCTAAAAAGGTGCAAGCAGAAAGAAAAACAACAGAGTTAGAGGTAAAGAACTAACAATCTACAAGCTGTGGTACCTCACCTCGGTGCTTTCGTTTTGTATTCAATGTGTGCTGAATTTTCTGTTTGTTGTTGTTTCCTCGAACTTCGTACCTTTTGTGTACTTAAGATTATTCAAAACATCTTTTATACCTATCAAATGCTAATATCGTATGTGGGTCTTAGCAGTAGATTTTTACTTTTTTTAACCATACTTTGTATTAAAAGCTAAAAGGGATTTGAATTTACCAACTGCTTTAAGTTGTTACTCCAAATATTAAATGTTCTAATAATCTAATTTTTTGACATTTGACAATTTTGTTTTTTGTATACTTGTTTCTATAGGGATGTAGATAGATAGATAGATAGATAGATAGATAGATAGATAGATAGATAGATAGATAGATAGATAGATAGATAGATAGACTGACTGACTGATANNNNAATCTTTTATACCTATCAAATTCTAATATCGTATGTGGGTCTGAGCAGTAGATTTTTACTTTTTTTAACCATACTTTGTATTAAAAGCTAAAAGGGATTTGAATTTACCAACTGCTTTAAGTTGTTACTCCAAATATTAAATGTTCTAATAATCTAATTTTTTGACATTTGACAATTTTGTTTTTTGTATACTTGTTTCTATAGGGATGTAGATAGATAGATAGATAGATAGATAGATAGATAGATAGATAGATAGATAGATAGATAGATAGATAGATAGATAGACTGACTGACTGATAGAAATATAAACAGATATTTTAAAAAATTGACTGAATCGTTTGAAACATAGAGTTGTTAAGTTGATAAGAACATATCCCTCTTTTCATAGTTTGGAGAGTAAATGACCATGAAATCCTTAGATCTTTCGTTGTTTTTCTGACTTTCCAAAATCTTAATCCTCTTCTTTACTCTTGGAGCTTCTGCTTTCTTTCTCTCTCTCTCTCTCTCTCTCTCTCTCTCTCTCTCTCTCTCTCTTTCTTGCTCTCTCTCTTTCTTTCCCACTTTCTGTCCCTCTCTTTTACTTTTTTGTCTCTCTTTTAATTTAGATTTTTTTTGACTTACCAACAATAAGGAGACTGGGAAAAAATACTTAACTCAAGAGGAATAAGTTTCAAAAAAACCGATCTGGTTCAGAACTTAGTAACATCTCCCGTACATATTACACATAGCAAAACAAATGAGATGAAAAGGATTTTTTTTTCCTTTGACTTTTTTTCTTTTACTTCATCTATTTCTAAATGATTAAAAAATCCAAAGTTAAAATGTTAAAAAAGGAATGTAAGCCGCCCCTGGGAAGTGCCTTCAATCTTTGCTTAGGATAAATGACGTTAAAAGCTTAGAGAAAAGTGAATTTTTTAATTTTTAGGTTTCTTCTTTTGCTAGGTCTCCTTTTGCAATGTACAGTAGTAGCACATTATATCATCTTATATTGGTCTGCTGGTTCGTTTATTTACGAAAATAGGGCCTCTTAGTATCTTTTTTCTTTTTGTTTCACCTCAGCCCTGTCTCCCTCATCTTGAGAACAATTTAGCTGGTATCATTTGAATATTTCTTAGGAGGAGCCGTGGCTTAATGGTTAGTGAAACTGTAGAGTAACCAAGAGTTCCGGGTTGAATTTCCCGAGCTGTCGAGGAGAATTTGGAAGTTTACAAAGAAGAAAAGCCATTGGTTGGCGTCAGGAAGGGCATCCTGCCAAGAAATTCTTCACTCAAAGTTCCTCCGAAGGGCACCGTCTAAGTCTCAATTGCTGGGGAAAAATGACGTTAAAACTAAAAAAAAAAGTCTTATGTGGAACTCAGACATCATGCAAATCAGTATTTATAAACTAAACAAAAGCTGAAAAAAATCATTAATAAATTAATAAGAAACATTAAAGGTCTACTATTTTCTGTCTGAGATATCGTCATGAAAAGAATTGGATTTCAGCTGTAGTTTCAACTGCTCAGTAACAATTTTATCTACAGATTGCCACATTTGATTTATTTTACTTAATTAATAAACGACAGACTTTAAAAAATATTTTCTTTTGCAGAAAAATAAACAGTTAAAATAGTAAAATAAGGTGTGAGGCGAATGTTGATAATTTCTTATCTTTTTATTTCTATCTAAAATATATTTGTATAATGGTTGTAATTAATCCAACCTAAGCTTCCTCATACTGTTCATTTGACAATGTGATGAAAGATAAATGATAAATGATAACTGATAAATGGCTAGTTGATTATTTTGTTTTTCTGCATAACCAAATTGCCACCCGGTATTTGTTGCTCTGAAGTAGGTTAAGTCGCAAAGGGTGCTATTTCACAAATTAAAAATAGCGAAAAGCTTCCTCAAAGTGACTGTTGCACTACATATTTTGTAGTAAAAATATATTTCATGTGAAAACATAACCTAGACGTCCAAACAATAAGCTCACACATTCAAGTAAAACTATATGACAATTAAAATGATAAGGATATCATATTTTGCCTCTTGCGGGTTGAAGAATTACACTTGAATCGTCTTAAAAGATTAAAAGTATTACGGAAAACCTAAGAAGGCAAAGCTGTAATTAAAACAGAAACGTTGAAAGAACATCTGCCACGAAAAAACCCGACTGTTGTTACTAAATTTGCAAAACAAAAAGAAGTTCAGATTGATGCTAGTAGGTCCATTTGAATCCCTACTGATGAAATTATTCATCAAATTTTGACGACCCTATTTCATGGATTTTAAGTTAAATGACACCTGACACCCTGCAACAGACAAAACTAAAAGAGTACATAAAGGAATGAGAGAGAAAGAGGGAGGAGAGAATACAAATTGCAGAGTAGAAAATTGATTGAAGTCAGCCCATTCACAGAATTTCATTCACACAGAAGTGCATCTTTTGCACATCCCAGAGAAGCAAAAGGCAAACATGAAAAATGTATTATCTGCTTATATCTTGGATTGGTTAATTATGCTACGTATATTTTCTTCCCTTCTCAATGCTATTTCTTATTCTATTTACACTGTCCCCCAATCTCACTTTTGTGCTAATATTTTAGGGTGTGGTGACTTCGGTACAACCCATGCTTTATTATTAAATTCTCACTCTACTAAGAAACGTTGTGTGAAATCCTACAATTGTTCATTTGTGCCATCTTTGACACAAATTGTAGCTTTTTTTTCAGTCTTATTCCTGGTAATGCAAACAATCGTCCTTCTTTGTTTAAACAGTGCTTTGTGTCTGACACCAACCTGTTATGTACCTCTACTTTTTCTCTTCTTGGTTATCAAGACTACCTGGTAGTCTAGGTTACAGTCTTACTCCGGACAGCTTCCTAATGTAAACGTGTCTCCTATTGCATTTCTTACCACTCTAGCCAAGATAATTGGAAGTCTTTTCGTGATATGTTTGTGAACAGCAATGGAAGGAGATTTAATCTTTTCCTTTCCCTAAGACCAAAATTGCTAAATACTTTAACTAATTAAATGTCAGAAAACCTTTAACTGGCTAAACACAAGACCTTATACTGGAGGTCAACCTTTCGAAGAAGGTGTGTGTGTGTGTGTGTGTGTGTGTGTGGTGGGGGGGGGTAGTTTTCAAAAGAAAAGTATAATTTCCCTCCTTCTGTAGGAATGTGCTTTACATCATAATATATGCTGGACCTACAGTAGATCATCTTGAAGATTAGCAGTAACTTGTTGCATAAACTTTTTCCAGTAAATTAAATCAGAAGCTTATTAAAGACAATTGGGATGTTAATAGCACTAGTTTCATTAACGACATGGTTGTAAATGAGTTTGGACTTATATCATTTTTGGTAACAAATATATAGCACACCCGTCAGCTTTACGTTTACGGTGGCCTGTAAGAGTTACTGGTGAGAGCCTTTAGACTCCCTGTCAATATATACAAACCAATTTTTAATTAAAAATAGTAGGATTTAAATATATTATTTAGTATATTTTATACTGTAGATTTTGCAAATGAAATTCCAGGCTCAAACACTTGAAATATTAAAGGTAATCTCCTTTCACACCCCACATATCCCACCCTTCCATTCCACCAGACCCTGGGGCAAAAAAGCCATAGATCATACTCCCCAAACAAAATCAATATAATCTACATGCACTACTAGAGTTAAAAAATGATAAAAAGCCACAATCCACTTAAAACAATCTCAATGACATTTAAAACACATACTTCGATTAATCTATCATTTCATCTCTTATCATGGGCCTAGAACTAAGCCCTTCATTCCATTCATTCACACCTTTTTTAATTAAATTCATGCCATCTTCCACAAACAGCTTCAACTATAAATATTATTCTACTCTCAAAAGAGTAAACACATGTTAGCGAATTTATCCTAAAGTATTACTTCATATAACTGGGTAGGACTTTTCTCACATTTTACTTTTTAATTAATATTTCCAATAGTTGAAGAACAACTCCTTTAGTTTTTCAGGTTCGCGCATTTAATACTGTTGTCTTACCAATCATCAATACCTGCAATTCTTTTTAAAATAAAGAACTTGTCAGTCTAAAATGATGAAGCAGTACTAAAACTTCAAGTACGAGTGAATGAAATGTCGAATGACTTTTGAATAAGTCAGTACAAAGCAGATTATTTCTCTACCTCATTAATATAACTACCTTATTCAGCAATTAAAAAGTAAATTGTTTTTTGGTTTTCACCTTTAAACTTTCGTTTGAGCTCAAGAGGGACTAATCCATCAGTTTTAGACAGAAACATAATATTTAAATGAAAACAAGAAGGATGTTTTTCTTTAGGTTGTCCTTCTAAAGAAGATTATATTGTAAGCAAGATAGAAGGCGTCTAGCTGTTAGTTAATATGTTGATCTAATGAGAATACCTGCATGTATACTATGTTAAAACTGATGTCATTAGTAAAAAGCTCAATGATTAGACGGAAACAGTGTATCAACAGGTGAAGGTACCTCACTAAGACAGGTTCATGTACAAACACAGAATTTATGTTGAAGTAATAGATGGAACTCTTCTTTTTACAACTTATAAATCATTAACAATCACTCTCACTAAAATTTGTTTCCAAATTTTTAAAAATATGTATAAATGTTATAATTAAAATGAGCTTCAAAATATCTGAGGTGCCATACTTTACATACCGTAGATTAAAAAAATTTAAGTATTGCTTAACATTATGGAGCCTTTTCTTTTCAATCCAAATTTACTCATTTATTATATTGCTATTTTGAAATAAATCAAAATGAATTTTGCCCGTTGAAATCAAATCGGTGGTTGGTGAATGAAATCAAATCAGTAGTTGGTGAATGAAATCAAATCAGTAGTTGGTGAATGAAGTCAAATCAGTAGTTGGTGAATGAAATCAAAACAGTAGTTGGTGAATGAAGTCAAATCAGTAGTTGGTGAATGAAGTCAAATCAGTAGCTGGTGAATGAAATCAAATTGGTAATTGGTGAATGAAATCAAATCAGTAGTTGGTGAATGAAGTCAAATCAGTAGTTGGTGAATGAAATCAATACGGTACTGATGATGTTCGTTTTGCCCCGGTAAGCAGTAACATTTGGATAACTGACATCTGCTGAAAGAAATGAAAAGAAATTAGTAGATTCCTTTCCAAATTGCAGTGAAATGATGACTTTGTATCAATTTCTACACGAAAATGTAGTGTGCTTTGAAAGACAATAAAAAGGAAAGTAAGATTTGTTAAAAACACCAACAGTGCTTTATTAGATACATTTATTACTTTCAAGAAAGTGGTATGGTAGTAGTAATTTGACAAAAAAAACCCGAAATGTTTGTACATCGACGCACATACCATCTGCTTTGATGCCTTAATTAAATAAAGGGAGAACGTAGAATATTTGTTAAAACACATTATTAACAGTTAGCTCTGGATGTTATGTGTGTCAATTTTGGAGTAGAGACATACCCACAATATATGCTTGGCGCTCGAGATGTATCTCGTAAAATTAGTCATTTTAAAGCATTATGTCCGATGTTCAGTGAAAATTGAAAAGGATCGATTTGCAGCATTAACAGATACGGTATCACATGGAATACCAAAATTGAAATTCTTATTAGACAGACTTCATTCAATGGCTTGAAAAGCTTTTCCAGATTTAAATAAAATCCATAAGCTTAATAAAATGAAACAAACGATTTTAATAGTCTACGGTTTATATCACTTTCAAATACAGTCATTTATCAACTAGTTATTTAAGAATTTGTATTCATTTATTAAATAGGATTCAATTTTCAGTATAACGTTCAAGATTGTAAAAGAGAGAAGGAAGATGGGTATTAAAAGTGAAGTCTCATCTCTTACAAAAGTTGAAGCTAATATTGTCAGACCTGATGAGAATTGGCTCACAGAGGTGAGATATCCAAGGCAAAGTGAAATAAAGAGGATACCCCATATTTGCTTTTTCATGAAATAAACAGCAATGTACATTAGCTTTTTTATTTCTTGTCTGATATATACTGTGTCTTCTAGAAATCATCAGAACCAATTGCACCACATGAAGCCATGTATAAATGTAGGAAACGACTGTGGTGGATCTCTTTGACTATATGCAAAAAAAATCCTTGTTATTTTGGTTGGTGTTTCAGTTTTCGAATGCGGCAGAACTTGCGCCAGAACTTGCGCCAGAACTTGCGGTAGAACTTGTCAGCTTGGCTGGGAGAAAAAAGACCCTACCATTGCCAATCGATTTTTGTAGTGCTTATAGCAACAAAATAAGACAAATACTTGGCAACAGTCTACATTTTAATTAAAAGGCTCTAGAGGACTTCTTTTAAAAATAATATATCAAGATGCATTACATTTCATCTTTGAATGTATCGTCCAAATCTGCAGAAACTTTTCATTAATCCATTGTATTAACGATTGATTGGACATTTTACAAAGCCTAGTCAATTGCACCAATGGTTACAAAAATNTTTGTATTCATTTATTAAATAGGATTCAATTTTCAGTATAACGTTCAAGATTGTAAAAGAGAGAAGGAAGATGGGTATTAAAAGTGAAGTCTCATCTCTTACAAAAGTTGAAGCTAATATTGTCAGACCTGATGAGAATTGGCTCACAGAGGTGAGATATCCAAGGCAAAGTGAAATAAAGAGGATACCCCATATTTGCTTTTTCATGAAATAAACAGCAATGTACATTAGCTTTTTTATTTCTTGTCTGATATATACTGTGTCTTCTAGAAATCATCAGAACCAATTGCACCACATGAAGCCATGTATAAATGTAGGAAACGACTGTGGTGGATCTCTTTGACTATATGCAAAAAAAATCCTTGTTATTTTGGTTGGTGTTTCAGTTTTCGAATGCGGCAGAACTTGCGCCAGAACTTGCGGCAGAACTTGCGGTAGAACTTGCGGTAGAACTTGCGGTAGAACTTGCGGTAGAACTTGCGGTAGAACTTGCGGTAGAACTTGTCAGCTTGGCCGGGAGAAAAAAGACCCTACCATTGCCAATCGATTTTTGTAGTGCTTATAGCAACAAAATAAGACAAATACTTGGCAACAGTCTACATTTTAATTAAAAGGCTCTAGAGGACTTCTTTTAAAAATAATATATCAAGATGCATTACATTCCATCTTTGAATGTATCGTCCAAATCTGCAGAAACTTTTCATTAATCCATTGTATTAACCATTGATTGGACATTTTACAAAGCCTAGTCAATTGCACCAATGGTTACAAAAATATTTCGATGATCTTTATCCGGTCACTAGACGCTTTTACAAAACACCCGATGAAGTGGTTTACCCTGAGCAGCTACTACCGGCAGCATTGTACTAACGACTAGGGGATGGGCATAGTAATAAAAAACGAAGGGAAGAGACTGTTTATGAAAGCAACTTCTATTGACGAACCAAAGTGTCTGTTATAGAAACAAAAATGATGGAAAACTACTTGCCCTACGTAATACTCAGCTATCATAAAGAGGCCATTGAAAGTTGTTAAAGCTACAGTGAAAACTAGTATACCAGTATTCAGCTTGAAAGGAACGCTTCTACTCTTACAAAAAAATATCTATGATATGAAGAACTATAAAGGCGAGTTTTTATACTAGGAGAATGACAGAGCATTGAAAATAGAAAACTTGCTGGATAATTTGACATAGATGAAATTACGGAGGCGACGAAAGAAATATCCGTCATGGTGGAACGCAATAAAGAATGCTAAAACCCAAGAAAAAGTAACCCGGAAAACAGAAATAATAGCTATGAAGCTTGGACAAATAATTAGTGTTCCAGCACCCAATAAACAATACAACAATGCTCTAGAGTGAATCGACTTAACAAAAGCTATGTTAAGTGACATTGTTTAGCATATCTGACGTAACTGCGAAAGAAAGAAAATATTACTTACTTACTTACTTACTTACTTACTTACTTAAGCCTGTTCACTCCGGCATGAAGCATAGGCAGCTAACAATCTTCCTCCATCTACGTCTGTCCTTGGGCTGCAGTCACGAGGGTTCTTCTTTCGTATGACTTCTCTACTATTCCATCATCTGCAGCCATTGCTACCAGGTGGTTTGAAGGTGGCACAGTCATTGATTATGTGTTTTGCGATTTGGTTGATATCTTTNGAGAATGACAGAGCATTGAAAATAGAAAACTTGCTGGATAATTTGACATAGATGAAATTACGGAGGCGACGAAAGAAATATCCGTCATGGTGGAACGCAATAAAGAATGCTAAAACCCAAGAAAAAGTAACCCGGAAAACAGAAATAATAGCTATGAAGCTTGGACAAATAATTAGTGTTCCAGCACCCAATAAACAATACAACAATGCTCTAGAGTGAATCGACTTAACAAAAGCTATGGTAAGTGACATTGTTTAGCATATCTGACGTAACTGCGAAAGAAAGGAAATATTACTTACTTACTTACTTACTTACTTACTTAAGCCTGTTCGATCTTGTGCTGCCAGCTACCAAAGTTACCATAGCCTGACCTCAGCCTGTTGACGTTTACCCAGCTCCTTCTTGGGAACTTGTGCCCGGCCGGGTGAGCACTTGTTGCAGGGACATAGTCTCGTAGTGGGGTGGTTGTATTCTCCCATTCATCCAACCATCTTACAGCTTGCCAGAGCGCTGGAGGTAGCCCATCTGCTTTGTTCTTTATCGCTTTGAGTTGTAGAGGGAGAGGGTTCCTACTACGGAGTTCTTTGGTGTTGGGGTATTTGCTGACAGGTTCATGCATGGTATGGCCTTCACTCTTACACTTGTTTGTTAAATCCAGCATGATTGATTCCCGTCTAATGTGGTGTGGCGGGATGCCAGTCATGACGTGCATGGATTCTTTCAGTGTGAAAGTGGGACATCCACTCATGAGTCTTAGAGCAGAGTTTAGAACACTGGCTAACGTTTAAGTGTGTGCACTCCCGATCCATATTCGTAGGAAGTATTCAGCTGTAGCATATACTAGTGCAAGTGTGGATGATCTGAGGGTCGTAAAGTCAGATCCCCACGATGTTCCTGCAAGTCTTTTCAGTGCAGCAACTCTTGAGGAGACTTTACCAACAAGTTTGTCTATATGACACTTGAAGGTGAGTCTTCTGTCAAGAGGGATGCCAAGGTACTTTTGATGTTATTCGAAAGGTAAGTCTATCACGATGGTGTGAAATATAAAGGTAATATAGTACCTTATGTTTCATTAATACTTTTGGGACTGTATTTAATGCTCATGTTAGAGTTGTGAATAAGTTGATGTTTATAAAAACGTACTGACAACAAAATCATAACAAGTGTGTTTATTATCTAAACTAATTTTAATGGTTCCGAAGGAAATATTTTTGAAAGGGAACTTTGACCTTCTGGTCACACCTGAGAGAGGTGTAGTACTTTTAAGGCTATCTTAGAACTTAAAGTGTTGACATCCAATGAGCTTAAGCCTGTGTTTTGAAAAGGTGGGACACTAGCTTTGGTTGGCAATTATCCTGGAGATTTTGCCTCAAATAAAAACACCTCGAGTAGTGTATGGGTCACTCTACTAGTAATACCCTGTTATTCCTCTCTCTTCTCCTGGTTGTTTACAAACTGTTAAAAGTTATTCGTTTTCAAACTACATTGTTTAACTGGGATTTTCTTTCTTTTCCCTTAAGAGAAATTTAAAAGTGTGTTGGTCCCAGCTTTTGTGGAATTATTTGTTATAAAGCAAAAAGTATAATAGATTAGGCAATTTTCAGGTTCCTCTCTTTAGAATGGTAGTAAGGAGATCAACCTTCTTGGTTCAATTTTGAGAAACTGCTCTGTCAACAGTGTTTTAAAATTGGAATGATTGTAAAGCCACTTCATTCAAGGACCGATGTTCCTAGGATATTTACAGTGGACGATCTTGAAGCCATTACTACGAAGCTAAAAGACTCCTTTAACATTATTTGATGGATTCTTTGTAACTTATTAATGTTATTTCTTTCCTGATTATTTTATTTCGAGGTTTTAGTCCCAACTGTAATTCTGTTGAAAATTTTGTAAGACGTAATCCTCATTATATTTTTTGTGTGTAAAACTAACCTTAAATTTGCTATGTCTAGCTCTAACTTTCTTGTTATCGGTTACCTTCCTCTTATTGGTAAGGACTCTGATCATCATTTACATGGCCTAAATGTCCTTTTTCGGAAGTCTTTAGTACTTGCAAGTGTGTTTGTCTTTATCTACTTGCATCTTGCATTGATTTATCCTACTACGAAATATCTTCTTGATTGACCCAGAATTACTAGCTTTCTTCAGCACAATTTCAATTCTTCTACTGGTTGGCTTTTCCGGCTCCTTGACCGTCTCTCTTATGCCTGAAGACTAAGCTTTAAAGCATTTCTGGCTTAGTTTTTCCATATATACTTCTTGAACCCAATAAATTGAGGTGGTTGACAAGTTTCAAGCAATGAAACTAAATTATTTGTATTGTCATTGCCTTTATCTTTCTTTTGAAGTCACTTCACTTGTCTTTACGATATTAAAAGAGTCTTGGATCTACTATTGCTGTCATGTTTTGCTTCAGCACCTGCCTCCTCTTTAAGAGAAGGCAGGTGCTGAAGAACGCTAATCTGTATCCCAATCCTCTTATCGACATGCAGTGAACCAGCGTGTAACTTAATCTTCAGGCCCGTCAAATGGCAAAACGAAACTAAAGTGGCAGATAATTTCGTAAGGTTAAGACACAATACCGATATCTCAAGGAATAGAGCACGTAACTTTAAAATCTAGTATTGGTTAGAGCGCAAGTTGGTAAAGTGGAAGACGAATCTAACAAAGGCAGGAAATTGAGCCAACAAGATCGTGGTCTAGCATTTACAGAGTGATAAAGAGGAAGATATAAGGGCGGAGGAGGNCTCTTTAAGAGAAGGCAGGTGCTGAAGAACGCTAATCTGTATCCCAATCCTCTTATCGACATGCAGTGAACCAGCGTGTAACTTAATCTTCAGGCCCGTCAAATGGCAAAACGAAACTAAAGTGGCAGATAATTTCGTAAGGTTAAGACACAATACCGATATCTCAAGGAATAGAGCACGTAACTTTAAAATCTAGTATTGGTTAGAGCGCAAGTTGGTAAAGTGGAAGACGAATCTAACAAAGGCAGGAAATTGAGCCAACAAGATCGTGGTCTAGCATTTACAGAGTGATAAAGAGGAAGATATAAGGGAGGAGGAGGAGGAGAATAAAAGTGCCTTAAAAATTAACTTGTATTTGCTGTTTGTCTTCTTGTCTTTTCATTGATTCCAATAACAGACAATTAGTAGTCACTAAGATTAAACTTCAGATCAATTATTTTTAAAACTATAAAAAATAATAACTATAGATTTATTCTATGAATGAAACATTGCCTAATTTCTTTTCAAAATAAATAAATGAATATAAGCTTCTTTTGTTCCTGGTGATTTTTTTATGGATTTTTGTCTCGTGCATGTGGCAGTCATTAACATTTTCCTCCACTTGATTTGCATAAGTATAGTTTAACACTACAACTTATTTACTCACAAAAATTTGTCAGGGGAAAAAAGAGAACTTTTTGAGTCTATATTCATAATCAAGAAGTTCTCGATTTATAGCGCCACTAACTCGAAATTTTCGAAACTTTCGAAAAAGAGCTGATATCAGTTTAGTACTATATATATTTTTACATGACATATTATTTATTAAGAAAAGGTGCTGCATAGTATATTCACCTCCTTTCAGTTCCTCAGGAAATTTTGTTCCATATTTTAACTAAAAAAAGCTAAAATTATTTACTTCTGACGTATTAAGTTTATTTACATTTTCTTTATAGCAGATTGATCTCTTCAAAATCTCACCTAGACAATAACATGACCAACTGAAGTTCACAATTCATAGAAAAAAACATTGAAATATACTAGTATATATTATCTGTAAACCACCTTTAACGACACAAGATCAAGGAGTTTGATCACTGAAAGTTTTTACTAATTGTATCTTCAAGGTACAAAATATTTACGGAAATTAATGCTAAAAGTAAACAGTTCTCAAAAGTAAGTGACAAAATCTATGTAAAAATTTTACGATGCTTAGGTTTTTGAGTTATCAAAAGTAAATGACATTTTTGAAATTTTTTCAACAATATAAATTATTAGTATTGTAGTTATAATTTTGTCTAAAATAAACAAATTAAGCAAAATTCTAACTACCCTTGGTTTCTATTAGAATTCAATAATTTCAAAAGTGTGACCATAAAATTATTAGAACGACAATAAGAATTCCCATCGATATGGGTCTTGCACAACGTCTGGATCTCAGACCAAGAATTAGAAATGTGTTTTCAGTTAAAATTTGATGCCACCGCTACCTTCCATTATTGTCCGTGAATGAAGTTCTGTTTTTCGGTGAAGCACTGTCTCTGTAGCGCCGTGGTAAACGGCAAAATCTAGCTGTAACCGTGGAGGTAAAATTAAGAGGGACTCATCAGCGAGATTTATTTTTCTTTTCAAAATGCGTAATTAGACCAGTGACACCTAAAAACTAACCACGCCATGTTTTTCAAGTGTCAAAAATTGTGGACTTTTTCGGTCTGTTTTCATTTCAACAATTCCTTGAAAATGAATCAATCTCAATTTTTGTGCTACACTTCTATGTCAATTCATAACATATTGGGTAGGAATTAAGTATCTTTGGGGAAAAAACAAAATGTCCTGTTTAAAAATGGAACTTTTAGTAATTGCAACTTGAATCTAACTGAAAAATAAAACAGCAAAACCCATTTTCATGTGTACACCAACTAACTGGTTTAGTAAAACGGAAAAAGATACTCGCCCCAAGATCATCGACTCTCAAATTTAAGGTCAACGCATTTGTTGAATTTACACCAATACAAAATGGCCAAAAAATCCATCATTGAAAAACTAAATTATTTGTGAGATATAAAGTCTAATGGAAGCATGTACAGAAGAACAGAAAGCTGAGAATTCGACTAGAAACTGTAAAGGGTTAAGAAATCAGAAGAAAAATAATGCAAAAACCTTTCTGCATCTATAATCAAGAAACTATAGTTAAGTAATATAAGCAGTACAGGGCCTAATAAAATTGTTAAAGAATTTACAAAGTTTGTTTTTTGCCTTTTATTTCTTCCTGATATTTTCAGGTTTCTTTCATTAAATTTCATTTTTCTTGCAAATTTTATTGTGAAAAGAAGATCGATTAAAAAACTGATCCGTGGTTTTGTATGACAAATAGGACGTCGCGTTCTAGAAACTTCAACAACTAAAAACGTTCTTGAGAAGTTAAAGATAGTAGATGAGACTTTATTAAAAACGGAATAAAGAGCCAATCCAATAAATAAAAATTTGTCTATTAGAGTAAACCCAGCAACAAGAAAAACAACTATGATATACCTACAATTTTTTTAATTAATTACTTATCAATGTCTCCAAATTCAAGTGTAAAACCGTCAAATTATGAAAATCTTCAATCTGTTTGTCACAGAGCGACAATGCGCTTTACTAGATATATGGCCACTTTGTCGATATGGATTCAAATAGGCATTCTAATAACTTGTTTTCAAAATCTTTTAATTTCAAAGTGTTGCTTATAAGATTGCTTCTGGTTTTTCACAAAGTCGACCTTGTTATATTTAGTAGGGAAGCAGTGAATGTTGACTTCAGTCTTGTTCAGAAAAGTTATATAGGAATATTTCAAGCACAGATATGTGAAGTGATATATCTCATGTAAATCTGCCCTTTTTCTTTCTGCTTCTATCTCTCCTTTCCTTCATTCCCTTTTTCTGTCGGCTTGATTTTTTCAATCGATTTTAGACTTTGAGCATTTAAGTGGGAAAAATAATAGGAAAAATTGACTTAGAAGTTATTGATGAAGGTCATATTAGGAAAATGGTGTCTATGGTAGCATAAAACTAACAAAACTTTTGTATTGATAAATTCTCTACATAATCAGTGTAAGGAAGAGACATGAATTATACATATCTCAATAAATTAATAGCAAAATGAATAAAATTCCAACTGCTTAAAACTTTTTAAATTTTAAATGCACTAGTAGTATGGTATTGAAAACATGATTTTTGAATCTTGGCAAAGAAATAAATTACTTTTACATTGAAAAAGAATCTACAAAATCAAAATTTTTTTTGGTGGCACAAAGCTATTTTTGAATAAGCAGAGTCCAAAACTTTAAAAAATTGAAAATTAGAGACGTTAGATCTAGCATAAGTAAAACGTATTGAAATTTGAATTTCGCATTTTATATTCTTGATGAGAAAAAAGCAAAAAGCTCAAAGAGTTTTCAATATATTGCACTGTCTTGACACAAACACTGACACAAAAATCCTTCCTGTCCTTGATAATTTCACAAAGCGCCAAAAATTAACGTGTATTAAATAAAAGTTGCTTACCAAGTGAAATGATGACAAGTTGAAATACCAACAAAAAAAATTCATATCATGAAATTATCAAACATGGAAATTAAAGGCGTACATTCTGAAGATATATTTTTCTTCATATTTGCAAAGCGATTTGTAGGATAGAAATTTACATGAGCTTCTGCTAGATTTATTAAAATGAAAAATTAAATTTAATAAATTCTTTATATAAGTAGTTCTTTAATTGTAGTGCAAAGAGAATTAGGAAAGGCGACTCTTACATTACATGGAAAAACGTGAGCGTACATCTCTTTCTTTCTTGGAGATACCCCACAATAGAAGGTTATTTATTATGATTCAAGAAAGGATAGAATTAAAATCGTTTCTTAACCATACAAAAAATCTAGTGAACTCTAGATAAAAGGTACTAATATGCTGAGCCATAAATAACTTTATTAAAATTGTTCCAAGTAGCTTCTATGTACTTTCAAAAAGCATATAGTTTCATAACTCATCCGTCATTATTTGAAAATAGCAACTAAAAATTCTTAACTTAATAACCATTTTTGTAACTTGATGCAGGATTAATTTTTTCATTAAGAATTATGCTATCTTTTAAAACACAATTTTTTCCTTTGCTATTGCAATTTGATTAAGTTAAAAAACAACATATATTCATTCTAAAAAGTTATTTAATGTTATAAATGAAAATATTCGTTAAGAACATATGAACTTTTTCCTTTATTAATCATCAAAGTAATATATACACTAAATCTCAAGCAAATAAACAAAAATATCTTGTCCTTTATTAATCATCAAAGTAATATATATACTAAATCTCAAGCAAACAAAAAAAATATTTTGAAGTATTTCTCACCCTTGAATTAGTAAATTTATTAATTAATATTTGCAATGCTGATTAAAAACTCAATATATTTAAAAAAATCATACCTTTTCAGTAACTTCACAATAATATGTTAAAATCAAACCTCACTTTCTTGTTTTGTACGCAAAAGAAAGAGTTCTTCTGGTATTGGATATTTTTCTTCGCGAAATGTTTCGTAATTGAGAAAAATATAAAGGCTATCAATAACTTAACATAGCTGTGTGCTTCTATTTAGAGCCATGCACGTTCACTAAGAATTAAAAATCCTGACAACAACCAGTGATATGTAAATTAATGCTTAACGTCCCTGGCTTTTGTTTCCTTATTTTAATTGAAAAACATCTCAAAAAAAAACCTTAATTGATATATTTAAAAATTTTCTGATAAGAGGACTTTGTCCTTTGAAGAAGGCAATTCTTTTAGGTCTTATTTTGGTACAAGAAGTTTCAATAACAAGGCGGACCTGGCGGGCAGCTATCATACATGGCATCGTTTTAATAATTAAAGATACTACAAAAAATGTTTGAATGAGGATTTAGGAAGTTATCTGTACGAACAGCTGACTGCGAAACATAATGTGGCAAATACCGACCAAATCATGCTAAAATACATTCGTTGAATTCCACTAAAAAGGGGAAATTTACATTGACATATACAAAAAAAATGCTATGAAATTTGAAATAGTCCAAATTTATAGATGCTACAAGTAAACAAATTTCTTAAGTCAAACAGGGATTTGAGAAATTACTACATTAAAGATACACATCCGAAACAAAGGTAAACTTGATGTTTGTTATATTTGTCCCTGCAAGTATTATTCTTTGTTTGTGAGAGGTTTATGGATAGACCCCATAAGAAAATAATTCCCTGGAATCTGCTAAAAACACACAGTCAGATTGGTGCACTGTCTTTAAAATAAATTGTAATTTTAATTTGTAAACAAACAGAATATATTTTCTAATGAAAATTGCTTTTTCATGAGAAAACATTGCTAATCCCATTACTATGTGTTTTTATTGTTTTCAAATAGGCTAATTTATGGACACTTAGCTCATGCAGAACAGGTGAAAAGGCTCAGTTCATGCGTTTTCTAAAATTATCTGAAATTCAACGAATGAAAAGTTGCTAATACCTGGCAAGAATTAGAACTGCACGTGAAATGCACATTTAGATAAAATGAACTTTGAGAAGGCGTGTTAAATTTTACTCACGTGGAGAGTTCTGACGTCTCTTTCTGAATTAGCACGCTTTGGAACCTTTCTTTTGCAACAATTCTCTCCTTAAACTATTCTCTTTGGTTGGTCAGTAAAAAACTCTTTCATGGAAGTATGAACAAGAAATCTGAAGTTAAAGTAATTGAAAAAATATACATAAAACCACACCAAGAACCCACTGTAACTACTTTTGACCTTCATAGATGTGAGAAATATTCAAACGAAAGGAAAATAACTCACAAAGTAGAGGACAGAAATATAATAATATATGAAAAATGACACCATGTGTAGGATCGCCTATCTTTGCTTTAACTTGTAAAGAAAGCTCCCTATTAGTTAGTTAAAACCACTGTGCAAAGCAAGAATGATGACGTCATCCGCACCTTAACAGAAAGCCCCACAACAGAGCAGACATGCCAGGAGTCCAGATATAATCTTACCCATTTGCTACAGTATAAAATATCACCTTCTGATGTTGTATGGTTGCACAAGAAAATTATAGCAGGAATGAAAATAGAGAGGCTAGCACGTTTTTAACAAAACAATTTCGTAATTATAACAAATCAAAAGGGTAGCCCGTGGAAGAATCCTAAAAAACCCATTGCAATACTAACTATCTGAGTGAAGTCTAAATTGACACAATCGCAAACCTCTATCAGGAGACCCTGAAATATCTGGTTGGTGTCTAGAGAGAGCATGTGTGACTCATGGGGAACAGGATATTGTTAGATACCCTCCCAGAAACGATGTTTGGACCAAAATGGAGGTGGTATTCTTACTTCATGGATAGCCTTCTTTTTAAAAGAGAAATGTGTGTCAGACTGTTTGTTATCGCTCCTTTTAATATCACTCACATCAGCATAGGACCTCTTTAGTCCAAATGCTGATGGTTTCCCTTTAATTTATAGTTCCAGGAATTTAGTTCTACTTCAAAATTTCCTGCGTGACAGTTTTACTCGAGCAATTTGCCCCATGTAACAGGCATATCTACCGATCAAAGAATAACTCCATATCCAAGAATATACACACGAGATGCGGTATTGATGGCTTTATACAGATCCGAAAAGTTGTCTTTCAGAAATACTCTTCGACCTAGCTTTCTGTAATGACAAAGGTTTCTTTCCAATTTTTTGGTTATGCTTTTCTTTATTCTGTCTCTCCTTATATTCCTGCGCATTTTAAGATAAACCTCGATCACAGTGTTAGTAATAAGGATTCCTTAATTTGACACCTAGTTACCTTGGTTTCGAGTAGAATTTACAACTCATCTTCATAGGCTTGCTATCTACGCTTAGCAGCATCTTCTTGTTTTTATAGTACCTGACCTTGAATCCTAAGATAAGCCTTTCATGTCTCTTAGACTGTTTCTGATTTAGGCCATTTGTTGTCTATTGTATCAATGTTAATCTTTTGATTCCTTCTTAATTATTTGGACAGAATGAAACCCCAGTGATAGGGTCTGGACAAGTATCACACTGTTAACACCTTTTTTATGACAGTGCTACCACGTAATCTGGTTGATTCATTCTAGAATTTCTGACAGAGTTTAAGTAGTTATTAACCACTTTGCTTCTGTCCATGACCATGTATCTTGTTAATTGTTAACAAGATTACCTGATTTAGAAAAAGGATACACTTCTTTGAGTTTTTTTAGTTCTGTTCCTGAACTTTGTAAAGTTTCATCTTTACCCCCTTTTTGATCTTCTGATCATGTTGTTGCTATTACTAATTCAATAATGTTGCTCAGTTGATTCATGCTTCCACAGAATCAGGTGAACCACTAAATCGATTTATCTGATAGGCAGCAACTCTTGGGGAATTTGGTACAACTTAAAAAAGGTCAGCTAAAAGCTTAGACTGTTCCTTTATAGTTTGAATTTTCCATTCAATAGTACTTTTTACAAACCGCATACCTCTTACACATACCTGCACGGGATGGTAGGCTTAAATTACATCGATTGTTGTTCCTTGCAATTTCTGGGTACTATCTGCAATAAGTTGCAAAAATCGGTTCAGTGAAACAATTCCAATTCTGAAGTCAAACTTAGTTAAAGTATAGTTGTAAACTTATTATAAGTTGCGTTTTTTCACTGTTGGGATCCCACCATTCGATGTTCATTGCATCAACTGAGTTGAAAAAAGGATGAGACAAAAGTTTCTTTAGGTGTCTCTGCAATAAACTGAACAAATAACTGACACTGTTCAAAAATCAATTTCCCTCTCAGATCATTGTGTTTTCTAAAACGTTATCAATATTTTTCTTCTTCCAAAGTTGTTTGTACTGTGTATTACTTCAAATTTTCTTTCTTTGAAAATTCGTTAAAATGTGTAATGCTTTGGAATGTTGTTAGAAATTATTTTCAACTTTTTGGGTTTTGCAAGGAGGTGTTGGAAGGGGTAGATTTTAATTATTGTGTCACAACAACATTTCGAACAATATAACTAGCCATCTCCTTAATACAAGTGATTACAACCCAAATTATTTACCAATTTAAAGTAAGTAGGATAGCACACTTTTACTTTTTAACAATTAATGTTCAAAATACATTTGCACTAATTCGCTTGCTCACTCGGACTGTTTTCACACTTCAGTGTGGACATCTATTCCCTGGTAGGAAACTATACTAGTCCAAAATCTTTGTTTCACCCTATACCAGGAGGGGGGTGTTTATTCAGGAACAAAATCGCAGAAAATGTCTTTTTTAAATCTATCAATCCGTAATTTTTACAGAAAAACTTATTGAACCGATACGGACATTTTCCTTTTTATTTATGGAAATGTAGCGTTGCTAATTAATGAATAATAAGCTAATTTAGCTTTGCTTTCCAACTTTCCAACTTTAGATTATATGCTTCAAAAAAGTCGCATTACAAGTTTCATAGTCTGCGTTGAGAACATTCTACTTCAGCTGGACATTGTGGTTCTGTGCACGTAATATCATTCATTCCCAAGGGTTTGCTCCTCTGTTAAATTGTTGCAGTGTTAATTAGGAATGTAAGAAATATTCTTGTTAGTATGCAAGACAAGTTTCAGGAGTGAATTTAGATAAGTCAGATGGTAGACTGAGAGATCGGACTGTTCTTTTATATTGTGCTACGATAGAGTTTTATATATTTCACAAAAATAGTTGTTGTCTTTCAGGAGTGAATTTAGATAACTCAGATGGTAGACTGAGAGATCGGACTGTTCTTTTATATTGTGCTACGATAGAGTTTTATATATTTCACAAAAATAGTTGTTGTCTTTCTGAGTTTACCAGGCTAACATAAGAATTAATAATAAAATGGCACCCCCAGTGGGACTGAGTTATTTAGAAAGCAGGGAAGTTAGTTGAAAGACAAAGAGACAGTTGCAACAGGATGTAGAATGAAAATTGGTAAGGATCTTGCCATTCAGCGGCCGGTACAAATACAAGAAGGTAATTGTGTTGTTGGTACGAAATAATCAAATAAGCTGAGGCTGATATTCACACTATTTCGGTGTCAAGTGTTACAGATGAAATCACAGCAAAGCTGAATTGATTGAAACTATTTTGAAAGAGAAACAAAATTATATAAAACCATTGAATTTACAAATCTTTCATTAATGTCGTATAGGGTACGTTAAAAGGCAAATAGAACAAAGTGCAGATTGGGAATCTTGAATTTAGGAAATCATTGAAAAGATTAAGGAGTAAAACAGCGGTAGTTACTAAAGTTCAACAAAGAAGTCGCTTTATAGTGAAAGAATTAAATCCTTTTCGCTAACTGCATTGACAACAGTAAATACAAAAGCCATGAATGATACAGCCGTATCGAAGCTACTGTTTCATCAACAAAATAAGTACGATGTTTGATTTAAAAGGAAGTAATGAAATTATGTATAACAATGGAATTCGTTTACCCCAAAAAAGTTTGCCTCACTACAATGGGAATGTTACTAAATTCAACGCATCTTGCTAAAGATTTGAGCATGGTTTATACAATAATGAGTATTATTTTTACTATTAACAAGTTCAATTACTTGAAGAGTTTATTAAAAGGCCCGGCAGAGCATTGGTAAGACTAGACTTGTCGGACCTTACTACAGAAACATTAAAGAGATTCTGAAGACCATATTCGGCAACAATTAACAGATAGTGAATGTCCACATGCTGGCTTTTTTTAAACTACAAAACTATCTTAATTGAAGTGTCGAGCAGCTGCAAATAATTTATGATAACATTAATGTGCCCGTAAGAGGATTAGACTCATTAAGAATTCCAATTGAACAGTAAGGTAGTTTGCTTATACCTGTTATTAAGTCACGAATAACCTGGGGTAGTACTATCCAAGTAGCTAGAAAAACCTCCAAAGAATTTGGAATATGATGGAAATTCTAAAAATTGTCCATAAAGAAAGGCGGGCCGGGTGAATTGGGGGGGGGGTAAAATTTTCTATCTCAAAGTCTAAAAAAGTACTCCCGGTGTAACATCACCCTCATTTTAAACAGGAGGCCAGAATGAGGGGAAAGAATGTACGTACGCTACTATTCTTGTCAAGGTCAACATATGGTAGCAAATTGCCTGAAAAGAAATATTACGAAAGGCAAGGTGATGTTTTTCATGTTTTACATATGACCATCAATTTTATATCTGCACAACTAAACGCAGATGTGAAAGGTGAAAAAAGAGCGTTACCTATCATTTTGTGGCCTGAGTAACTCTGAAAGAGAAATGAGATTACTGAAGAAAATGAAAGCACATTCACAGCAACAGCAAAATCAAACAACAGAATTTAATCCTTACAGCTACTATGTGTGAGGTTGGAAAGGAGTTCCTGTCACAATCCTTTTGGACAGCGGTAGCACGAAAAGCTACCTAACAGAGACCTTTCAATAAAGACTTAGTCTACAAATTGAAAAGACTGAGACAAGGAATTCAAATACTTTTGACTCAGAGAAATATAAAAGAGTTTTCTTTCTATAGTGAATAGGAAATGTAGAGGTAGAGTACGACCAATTTATCCCAGCTACCGTGCTAAACCATACAGTCATTAGCACACCATTAGCAGCATGCGTAAATTAATTGTATCTTTGCATTTGTTTGGTCTTAAGCATACTGATTGCTTTTATGCTTGTAAATAGCATGTCGATTCATTAGTTGGTTTAAACCATTTTTATGATTTGTAGATGGTGTTGTTATTCTTCGTACTACAGGCCTTACTGTCGTTAAAAGGAAGCTAGGATTGTTGCTAGCAGACAAATGATAATGCACAAAATTCATTTCTAAACGTTTGTTTGAATCTTGTTTTAGTAGTTTTACCTCCACAGAAATATTTTTGAAGTTTTGCATAAAGGAAATTTCCAGGAAGACTAAAAAGAGCAAAACCTCTGCAATAGCGAAATGCACTTTCAGTTCTTTCCACATTAATTTAATAAGATACCATCGCTTTAGATCCATGCTTGATACATATTGCTAACGAGTAACAAAAGTACTTCATTAAAAAGCAGTTTGGTGCTACTGCCTTGACTGTTGACCACACTGAATCATACTCCTCTATCACAGTTGACACCATAGCTAGCAAAGCCAACACAGTCACTTAACTTTAACTTTAAAGCCTTGAGACAGGTTTTCATTGCTTCAAATAGGTCATGTGAAATGGCTTTAATAACTGGTAATACACCAACAAATACGGTGAAGATGTCTTGGTGTTTCTTGTTGTAAAAGCTAACAACTACCTTCTTTGCATATGACACATTTATCAACCATGACAATGTTTTTACCTTCCATATTTAAGCAAATGTCTTTAAGTAGATGTGAAGAAATAATACTTCTTAGAAGACTTGCACACTTGCTTCTGTGCAGCTTCTTTTGTTTTCAACTCAGAACCGGTTCCACTGTCCACTTTCACGTCATTAAGATATTCAATTGAAAACAGCACTGTGACAAGCTCTGGCTACAGCAAATTTTATTTCCATTTCCTTTTGGCGGAGAGGAACTATTTTTCAGTTGCTGGATATCGATTTTGCAGCTATATTATGCTTTGCAGTTCCTTCGTGCTGGTTTACATTTGATCATCTTGCCCGAGAATTAATTCCATAAGTGTTGCATGTGTAAGCTCTGTGTGAATTATCAGGAGCTTGCTTAACCCATGGCTATGGTTGCTTACGCCATGGGTTTGCTTGCTTAACCTATGGGCATCCTTACTGCTTAAGTTATGGATATGCTTGTTTAACCCAAGCGTATGCTTCCTTATCCCATGCCTATGTTCCTAACCACCAGGGCGTGACTTTTCTAGCATCGTCATTTTGACCTTTCAACTTTTTCCCTTTAATATGTCTGCTAAAACACATTGCTGCAACAGTATAGGTATATGATAATTCGCTGCTGTTTAAATCTTCAATCTATATCCTCTTGGTTAAAAGTGTTTTAAAAAGATATTTTGTTTGTTCGCAGTTTCAGAAACACTTAATTTTAAGAGAAGGATAGGTTTTTAAATAATGGAATTTATTTGCGTAAGAGTAAAGTTTGAATATTTTAGTCACAGTTTCTGAACTTTTGTTAGATCATTTGAAAATACTTGCACTCTATCATGATGATTATGACTTAATTAAAAAACGGAAAGGGTTACTAGATGGAAAGAACACTTGCCCTTCAATGTCTCCCACCACGCCTCAAAATTTTTCTCCTATCTCTAATTTTCATTATCGACCAGTTCCTCGTCATCAGTGAACATCGTGTTGAATATCTCATATCTGTCGTCAGTTCATGTATAATAAGTGAAAAAGTAGAACACTCAACACTGACACCTGGTGCAGACCTACATCGACTTTAAAGGCCCTAAACACTTACTTTAACCTATCATTGCAACAAAGAAAAGATACAGATACACAAAGATCCTGATCCACATTTTTGCTAAAACAAGCAAACAAAATAACTTTTAATTTGTTAATGTAATTAATTGCTAGAGAAGTGGTGGCTTAATATTTAGTGCAGTTGCACAGTAAGCAAGAGGTTCTGGGATAGATTCCCTGAGGTGGCGAGGAGAATGTGGAATTTAACAAAAGAGGAAGCCATTGGTTGGCGTCAGGAAGGGCATCCAGCCAAGACTTATTCCTCACTGCCAAAACAAAGTCCCACTGAAGGGCACCGTCTAAGCCCCAATTGCTTGGAAAAAATGACGTTGAAACTTTAGAAAAATGTAATTCATTACTACTTTCGCTCAGAACTGCCTCCAGTGAGGAGATTCTGTTTTGTATTGGGACTTAGACCTTTGTCCAAGAAAGTGTGTATTGATGCATTCCAAAGAGGTAGAACTTAGTTTTGGTTACTTTAATTAACCTAAGCTGTTATTTACTGGTTATTTAGGTTAGTATGTAAACAATGAAAAGGAAACGGAAAGGGTATGTATTTTGTTCACTGAATTTCATTAATCAATTAATTACTTTTATTGAATGAATAGGATACGTTTTCCTATTGGAATTAAATAATGAGAAGTTGTTAACTTCTTAATCAATGATAATAAATTTGTTTTTGTGTTCCTTAGAAATGAGATATAGATTGATTGTATTACTTAACTACCTTGAGCAAACTGTTCTACCACTGATATCTTGATGATATATAGGACAAAAGGGTTAGTCAGTAGGAAGACTAGCTGTAAATTTCTCTTAATGATCCTTTATTACTACTTTCTCATTTTGTTTTTAATCAGTTTACTGTTTGTGGAATTACTTGACGTAACTGTAAACAAAGGAAGTTAAAATACACGTGTATGTTTTACAGTTAATTAATTTAATGTAATATCTAGACTGAACATCACAAATCAAAGTAGAAAAGCACTTAAAAAGTGCAAAGCTCCGTCAAGGGTCTACTAGACATGAGCTTTCCTCCTGAACTTCATATTTTGCTCATCTTCAGCAAATTAAATCTACTTTACAGATGTGTGTCATTTGGTGACAATGTAATCATTATGGAAATTTGATGAGTATTTCTGAAAAAACAAAATCTAAGCATTAAACATGTGTAAAAATTCTCTTTCTGGCAGCAATTGCCACTGCATTGGTGTTTCAGTAATTATAGATGCCAACATAAGTGCACATTGAGTATATGTTGTTTTTATCCATAGATCAATCTTAGGGTTGCCTTTCTTTTTTCTTTTTAGGTGAAAACATAATCTTCTTGACGTAGGTATTAATATTTATAAATTCCTGCTGTATTCTTTTACTCTTTTTGCAGTCAAAAATTGAAATTAAGGATTCAAATGTATTGAAGTCTAATGCTTCTTCTAATAGTATTTCTGAAAATATAGGAACATTTTATGAAAACAGCAAGGCATTGCCAGTATTCGAACTCTGTATCTCCTGGTTACTAGACAGGCGTTTTAACTAACTGATAACAGATTTATTTGTCAAATATTGTGTTTTTTTAAGGCTTACAAAGATCTGTTGATCTGACCTTAAAAAAAGCACTCAGAGCGTCTATTCTTTTACCATTTCAGCACCACAAGCAAGTTAATCAGTTCATTCTTAAGGTACTACCAACATTTTCTGAAAATTCTCTTTGAGCTCTTTTGTAACTGTTAGATACAATAAAAAAATAAACAGATAAACGGGAAAACGGAGACAAAACATGATCTTCTTGGTCAAGATAATTATGATCATATTTTATTCGAAGCTGTCTCGCTGGTAACGAAGTGGACTATTTAATAGATTTATTAGTGATCAGTTCCCATTTAATGTCCAAAATACAATATTAATAAAAATTTCTTTTCCATTTGTATTCCATTTCTGTTAAAAAGAGGAAATATTCAAGAATGAATTTAAGGTTATCCATCATATGCTGTTTGACCAAAACATAGATAAATCGTACTAAATAAAACAAAAAAGGCAGCTTAGAACAACAAACATCGTAATCACCTATCTATTTCTGTTTGTGTTGGAACATACCAACAACATTTATTTCAACATGTAAAACATTTTTAATATTTTAAGGGTCTTTTCAGACAAATTGAAGAAACATTATGGCTCCAGATCCACTACAGATTAAGAGAAATCATGGACTGACATGACATTTCTCTTTTGACTCAACAACAGAAATCATGGTCACGAAAATTAAGAAATGCTTGTTTTAAGCATTTCACAGAGTAGAAAATGCAATAGAATTTCAGATTCACTTCAACAATAAAAGAAAGATCAAGCCTGAAGCTGAATTAATCAAACTTACGTTAAAACCTGTGTGACATAATTAATAAGCATTCAGATAACTACTACTACTAAGCTATCTTTTTGAAATAAACCCTTTTTATCATGAAAAAAACAGGACTTTTTTACATTAAAATTAATCCTGCTTCCTCGTAATATCCTTATTTTTATTACAGTATTTTCAAATTATTCTGAAAACAAATTAAAGTAAACTCCAAACACTTAGATCAGATTAAATACAAAAATATCATATTCACATAGGAGGATGTTTTCTTTTCATTCTCGTGCTCAAGGAGATTACATTCTCAACACCAGCAGAGATATCAACATGTTTGAGGAAAAGGAATATAATGAGAGTAACTGTCTCGAAGCGAGTTGCAAAACTAAAGTTTTCTTTTCATCTCAAAGTGAAAACAGGATATTACTAGGTGTTAATATCAGATTGAAATATGTTGATATTTTAGAAAAAGAAATAGATATTTATCAATCAGTTTCACATGGTGGAAACTTTACGTTTTGAATGCATCAAAGTTTCACCAAAATTATCATAATAGAGAACGAAAATGTTAATCTTAAAGTTAGATCATGACTTTTTTTGTCATAATCAACAGTCAACATTTTGTGTTTAGACTTTCAAAAGAGATTGAAGCATATCACAGCAACTGAAAATTGCAATTTTAACTTTAGGTAAATGATATTTTGCGTGATAACACAATGTAACATTGTTCCAAAATGTTTTGTCTTCAAGGGGAAATATTTTTTTTCTTATTATTTACAGCGAGTATATCACAAAAGTGGTCGGGAGGTTTGACTTACAACCTCCAGGCTGAAGTAAGTAAGTAAGTAAGTATATCACAAAAGTACCCATTTATTTTGAAATCGCTGTAGATTTGTAAAAAATATAACAGTCCCTATAATGTGCGATTTTTGCCTAAATTCCCCACTAACAAAGTATTGGTTACTAATAAAGAAGTAAATATTTACATTTTAGTCTCTATTGGATACCTCTGCAAGTGTTTCACCAATACGTGTGCGTTGACACCTTTCTAGGATCAAACAAAACCGACATTCATAAATTTCTTTAGTTTTGTTGCGATAGAATAAACATCAGGATATATATTTGTCCCCAATGGGCTTAATTGGCTGTGTCACAGAGAGATTAAGAAAAAACAAACAAAAGTTAGATAAAATAAATCCCCACTTATAAGCAACACTCTCAAACATAGAATAGTTCTTGTAGAAAAAATTGTCAATCGTAGTTGAAAAAATTCTGTTGATTCCTTTTGCTACATTTGTGGTGAAGATACGGAACTTAAAAGTCGGAAGTAATCTTTGAAAAATTGTTTCAACTTATCCAAGTCATCCAATTGTTATTTTGGGGTCGCTTTTGTAGATCAGGATAAATCATGGGCACCCCATTACTCATGTCAAACTTGCACATGAACCCTTGAAGGTAAGTAGTTTGTAGCATAACCTACATATAATATGAATGGACATTCCATTATTTAAATGAGTCTATCTGTTACGCTTCAACCACCTTATACAATAGCCTCACTTTAAAAAAAATGTCGGGAGAGACGTACGTATGGCCTCCGTAAGATGCGAAGTTATTTCTCTGCTACCTTGAAGACTGTGTCACCTTAATAATTTGTTTACTCCTTTCAAATGACAGTAATATGTCATTTTAACTTTTAACTTTTAGCAATTAACTTTAAGAGACCGTGTAGCATATCTGCAACAAAGTATTCCAACAGATTTTTCAGCTTTGCCTCCTTTTAATTGCGATACCACAGCATATCATTAGCGGTAAAGAGGCATATTGAAAATGTTAGCAGCCTATTCTAATTGGAAGCACATGCTGGGGGATTGTTGCAGTGGTCCAGAGTGCTGATGGTGAGGTATGGTGAAATCAGTTATCTTTCAAAGCTTGTTTCTGAAACGTATGCTAGGCTTTACGATTAAGTGAATGTATGTTTAGAGTGTCAATGTGATAATATTTTTTAACTTATCTATGAATACAGAAATTTCCGCCACTTGTTCAGCGAATGATTTTAAAAAACAGCTTGTTCCATATCTGCTACTTTGCTCCTTTCAGTACATTTTAACCATGCTTATTGTTGGTGGATCAGCTGTTTCATAAACTATTTATCGTCACCTTACTTGGAATAAATGAAATGTTACATTCCTTCCTCAGTTTCCAAGATTATTTCTTTGCATACTGCATCATTTTATAACTAATCAGTGTTAGATTATAATTTTCTTCTGATACATTTGAGTAGTGTTTGATGCCAAAAAGGAAATAATAATCATTCTGTAATAGCATACATTAGGCAAGTTAAAAGTATTCAAAATCTGAGAGGAAATAACTGACGGCATCAATTGATATGGCATAAATAGATTTCCCAACGAAAAGTTTGTAGCATTTGGTTTATTTTCCCTTAGAACATAAATTCAAGCAAAGACAAAAGATCTAGTATGCAAGATGCCATTTGATTTGATACTAGATGTAAATCAGTCAGATCATCATCAGAAGGTCTTGATTCTGATGAAGAGTATGATATAAACCTTGAATGGGGTAATGCAGTATTTTTTTATGATGTCACTGATGAACACGATAAAGCAGATAACATTAGTGAATAAGGGAATAATGATAATGGAAAGGAAGATGACATTGCTGAGGAAGGTCAAGCAGACAATGTAACAAAATTTGCAAAAGATCACAAGGTTGAGCCAAGTGCAAGTGCTGAAAAAAAGCACACATTTCGTTGGAGGTCATGAGATATCCCCTCAGGAAGAGCGTACTTTGTAATGGGGCTAGAATATGTTAAGAAAATTGAGACTCCATTTGATTATTTTAGACAGTTTTGGAGGGGTGATCTAAATACAATGATAACAGAACATACAAACCTCTATAGTGTGCAAAAACTGGAAGTTGCATCAAGGCAGCCCCAAATGGAATACAGAAGTATATAGGCATGCATCTGCGAATGGGAGTACTCCATCTTCCTTCTTACAAAATGAATTGGTCACATGCTATGAGATATCCAATAATTGCAGAGATAATGCCCTTGAAGAGATTTGAAAAAGTGAAGAGGTATCTTTATTTTGTGGAAAATGCTAGTTTTGATGAGAGTAACTCTGATAAACTTTTCAAAATACGGCCAGTGATTAACAGCGTGAAAAAACAATGTCTAAAAGTAGTTTGAGAAGAGATTCATTCTGTTGATGAACAAATAATTCCCACCAAACCAACATACAGTGGAATTAGGCAGTATAATCCAAAGAAACCCCACAAGTGGGATTTTAAAAAATTTGATGCGAGCAGGAGCTTCAGGACGTATGTACGATTTATATTTATTTACACACGAAAGAAGAGGCGAAAAGAAAGTTCCCATGGTTTTGACCATTAGCAAAAATCAGCTCATGTAGTTGCCAGGGTATGCCAGGATTTACCTAGCCATGCCTATCACAAGTTATTTTTTGACAATTGGTTTATTACCATGGATCAGGTCATCTACCTAAAAACGTAGGGAATACTGGCATGCGGCACAATCAGGACCAACCGTCTTCAAGGCTGTTGCCTTGATCTGACAAAGGGTTAAAGAAAAAAATGGTCGTAGCTCTGTTGATCTTTATTCAGACCTAAATTCTACAGTTATTGTGGCAAAGTAGATGGGCAAAGTAGACCTAGCTGATATGCCTATTGCTCTTTACAGAATTCCATGCAAGACAAGGAGGTGGTATCTGAAGATTTTCTGGTATGTAGTAGTTGTAGCAAAAGTAAATGGATGGCTATTATATCGAAGACATTGTGACATTCTGCAAATCCTAGTGAAGCAAAGAAAGTCGTTGGTAGATTTTGTAATGTCCTGGCAGACGCATTGACATTGGCTGGTAAAGAAAAAGATAATGACACACCAGTAAGGCCATCTGGCAAACCAAGAAAATCAACCACAGAGCAGGGAACAATAGAAGAAAAGCCCGGCCTGTAGGCTGTTACCCTGGCTCCATGCAGTGATGTAAGATTTGATGGTAAAGGTCACTGGTCACTCTAGATTACATTTGGAATTAAATTACAGATAGAGACTTTCAGTGCAGGCGCAAGTCAAGAGAAACTTTATATTTGTGATGATAAATGCAATTCACTGAGCAACAGTATCCGGGCGAGAAGAATTTAGAACTTTGTGAAAGAAAATCCCATTGGTTGGCATAAACACTCCGCTCGTGAATAGAATAGATAATAAATTGACAAAGCAAATACGGTTTTTATATCTTTTCAAATTAGCTGTTATCATTTAAATGTTCATCCGAGGGAAAACAAAACAGTAGTTGGTGTATGTCGCAAAAAAAATAAATGTAATAAAATATTAGATATCGGATTTCTAATGATGAAGTGTGGCGGGGGAGGGGGGGGCGTCTGTTCATGATACTAAACCTGATCTCTTACAGACAGTAATAATTAGACAATTAAAATTCATAAGACATATTGTGAGAAGTGGTGGTTTAAAAAATGCTATTTTCAATGGGGAATGTATTAGGGAATACAACACGAAGAAGACCTAGATATTCATTAATGGATAACTTGAAGCTGTGGCTGAAGAAAGACAAAGGAGAACTTTTGATCAACATGGGTGATCGACTGTGGAGAGCCATGATAGCTGATGCTGCTCTACAGTATGGCACCCCATGATGATGATGATGTTGATGATGATGAAGAAGTACTGAAAAATACGGAAAAATAACGAAAAATACTGAAAAACACTGAAAATACCGAAAAATACTGAAAAATAGTGAAAATACTGAATAATACTGAAAATTACTGAAAAATACTAAAAATACTGAAAAATACTGAAAAATACTGAAAAATAGTGAAAATACTGAATAATACTGAAAATTACTGAAAAATACTAAAAAATACTAAAAAATACTGAAAAATACTGAAAAATACTGAAAAATACTGAAAAATACTGAAAAATACTGAAAAATACTGAAAAATACTAAAAAATACTGAAAAATACTGAAAAATACTAAAAAATACTGAAAAATACTAAAAATACTGAAAAATACTTAAAAATTCCCCCCAAAATCTTGTAGAATACTGNCCCCATGATGATGATGATGTTGATGATAATGAAGAAGTACTGAAAAATACGGAAAAATAACTAAAAAAACTGAAAAACACTGAAAATACCGAAAAATACTGAAAAATAGTGAAAATACTGAATAATACTGAAAATTACTGAAAAATACTAAAAATACTGAAAAATACTGAAAAATACTGAAAAATAGTGAAAATACTGAATAATACTGAAAATTACTGAAAAATACTAAAAAATACTAAAAAATACTGAAAAATACTGAAAAATACTGAAAAATACTGAAAAATACTGAAAAATACTGAAAAATACTAAAAAATACTGAAAAATACTGAAAAATACTAAAAAATACTGAAAAATACTAAAAATACTGAAAAATACTGAAAAATTCCCCCCAAAATCTTGTAGAATACTGAGCAATGCTGAAAATATGGAAAACGAGATAAAAAGACTTTTTTATGCGCCAGTTCAAGCGGATATACAGAAAAACATTTTAGGGAGTTTTATGATCACAAGTTGAACTCGGGGTCCAGTGATCTCTCTTTCAAGACAAAGTATGTGTTACACAGTGTAATTAGAGGTAACCAATATGATGTGTCTATATTTTCAAAAGAGAGTGAAGTATGTTACATCTACTGAAAATTGTATAATAATTGTATAATAATATATATATAATCATTCGCACCACATGCTACATATTCTGTCGTAGAAACCAACCATGGACAAACCCTGAAATATTGTCATTTTATTAATTTTGTTAGTAATCTATTTTATTTTGTTAAATAGGCAAGTCAATGTAAACTACCTTGATTATATTTGTAATTATATGTGTTCGGATAAAAAAAAATATATAAAGAGTTTCCATTGTTGTTGTTAAAGGAAAAATTTCACTGTGGTACTTTCATTGTGTGAGACTTTTACCCACTAAATTTACGAGGTGGTTAACTTACGGTATAGATCTTTTTATATTTCCTTGCATCTGCTCATCATTTCAATCACAAAGACACTGAAATCCTGAAACCTTGTACTAAAACAGAACTTTATCATTCATTTGATAACTTCTTTGAAATGAATTTATAAATTTTGTGATAAGCTAAATGGGGGTGAATGAAAAAGTGTGATCTCAACAGTCACGTGTTTTTGGTTGAGAATGCATATATTTTTTTCTGTCTGATTTTGATAAGCAATTAATTTTTGTGCTCGAGATTAACGAAGTGAGCAGTTGAATTTGTTTTAAGCGAATATTTCGGCCCAACAAAAAAAAAAACACCGCAAGATAACAAATGATCTGTCTTTAGTTAAATCTTCAAAATAATAGAGGATTTTTCTTAAAGTATGTTGAAATTAATTTCCATTTTAAGTGGAAACAGAAGATAATTTAAAAGTCGGAAATGGCTTTGATAGCTTCTCGTTTCTCTGTTGACGGGTAAACAAAAGTACCTGAGCATATTGCTCTTTCTTGTATACGCAACATTATCTGATAATCCGTCGTAATTCGTCTGAGGAACCAAATTGGAAAGGATTAAAATAACCTTTAAGTATTCAATGATTAATAACTCTATTATTATCCAGTTCTATTTCTCTTTTTGCCAGCTGTATTGCACATTTTTATTTTTCTGTTCATTTTGTCTTTCTTTCTTCTGTTCGTTTTTATTGTCATTATTATTCCATTTATTTTTATATCTATCTTTATAAATACCTACCTTAATAACTTTAATTTAATTATGATCGTAAAAGCAAGGCGTTGCTAACATTGATTAGAAAGATAGTTAGTTTATTTATTAATTTTTTTAAATGTAGAGTTGGAGAAAAACCTCAGTGATAAAAGAGATGCAATGCAACAAAAAACATTTGCATAACAAAAGCATCATGATCACATCATCAAACACGCCTTCCGTCGTTTGTCGACATTGCGCTAAAATCCATATATTTAAGAGTCTGTAAGATCAGTTTTTCATTATCTTCCTCCATATTATTCTGCCTCTAGCTTGTTGTTCTAGTTTTGTATCTCCAATTTTTGGCAGGCCTTTCTCTGCTAATTGTGCATTAGTCATTGAGATCCAGGTGGTTTCCGCTCTGCCTCTTGGCTTCCTTGGTAGTTTTCAGAGCCTCCGAAAGGACCTGCTTTGCCGGGGGGTTTTCTGGCAGGCGTAACATGTGTCCTAGCCATCTGATTCTTCTTTCTCTTATCTTTTCGCTCCATTTCTTTACTTTCCATCTTTCATATAGCTCTTCCTTCCTTATTTTATTTGGTCATTTTATGATCACAACACATCCAACAATCATCACACTACATTGAACATGGCCGACAAGGGATTCACAAATCTGTATTCCTTCATTTAAACGTTTCTTAAGCAATTATGTACAAGTTGTCCTCTGGCTATCTTCTCTGAAGTACAACCCAAAAGAGAAACCAACAAGCCGTCTATTTTAACCATATAAAACACTTATAGATATAAGTTTCAACAACAAAGACATTTTGTATGATAGGACAAGCTTTCGTATATTAACTTCGTCAGGCCTGTTCCATATTTACAATGCAGGCGTATATAAAGTAATCTAAAATTCCACGAGCATAAAAATTACAATGGGGGTTATTTATTTACAATCCCTTGATAGAATAATTTTTTTTTAAATACAATAGAAACACAAAATGTATTATACAAAACAGTAGTAAGCCCTGCGATGCTGTATGGACTAGAGACAGCTCCTCTAACCAAGAGTCTTGAGAAGAAGATGCAAACAGCAGAAATGCGTATGCTGAGGTGGTCCCTTGGAGTCACAAGAAAGGACATGATCAGAAATGAAAGGATCAGAGACACCATCGGGATATGTGACATCGCAGGAAAGCTGAGAGAGACACAGCTAAGGTGGTATGGACATGTGCAAAGGAGGGAGGAGAATCACATTGCTAAACGGGTGCTGAACATGGAGCTGCCTGGCAAGAGAAAGCAGGGAAGGCCAAGGAGGAGATGGAAAGA
>RDPX01000139.1:1458336-1492087 GCA_003991215.1 Morbakka virulenta | reverse complement strand
GCCTCTATTTGTGATTGGCTACAAATGCAAAAGGATTTACAAAATTATTTTTGTCAACAAAAATAAGGGGAGGATCGTTAAAGCAAGCCTCTATTTGTGATTGGCTACAAATACAAAAGGATTTACAAAATTATTTTTGTCAACAAAAATAAGGGGAGGATCGTTAAAGCAAGCCTTTATTTGTGATTGGCTACAAATACAAAAGGATTTACAAAATTATTTTTGTCAACAAAAAGGTGATAAAAGTTAATGAATATTGCCTCCTATGCTCCAAAATAGAAGGCAGACATGACTCTGGTAATTACTTAAAACTGTTTTGGCTCAAAACTTTTAATGCATTCCGGTTATGCAATAGCTTCTACGCTAAAGCCAAGTCACAATTGACAATTTTGTGTATATTCTTGCATTAAAACTCTGCCGTTGAGCCTTCCTTAGTCATTAGTGCATAACTATCATCTGCCAACATCTCTTACTCCCATCCTGGTAATCACTGTACCATCCAAAGATTGGTTTGTTTGACTATCTTTTCTATTTTTTATTAAATTATAATATATTGGTATTTCATTAAAACATATTGTTTTAATGAAACGGACTCTTGATCAATAGTAACCTTTGTAACGTGAGGAAAGGTAAATTGGGGTTTTTGAAGTTCATCACTCTTCCCAGCGTCTTGGTTCCGTTGGTTTTCTCTGCCTTTAAGACTAGTTTGCCCTGACTGCTAATAGACATGTAGCAGAGGCACTTAGAGAAACTTTAGGAAGTATACAAAAAATTGCCAGTACTCCTATAAAACTAAAGCCAGGTTCACAACCCATCAAGCCTTTTGGTATTGTACTGCAGGTATTTGCTAACATTTTGGAGATCAAGGTGTGGTGACATAGTTATCTGTTAACTCAAATAATTATTTTATAGATATAAATCAATATATATGCAATCTGTTTCTCTATTAATCATCTGTTTTTAGATTTTCAGTTTGGTTTCCTTCAGCTGATAACATTCTTATCATTCTAGTCTATTGTATACCATGTATTTTAGGACAGTAAACAGCAAATCTCTTTTAATTACGTTTTCTTTTAGGAAAATACACCAATCAATAACACGCAAAGCTTCCTTTTCAATTGCTTGTTATCTTTTTTTTTATCTGGAATACCTGATCTGACAAACGTATGGTAAAAGAAAATACTATTCCAAACACCTGATGTTAAAACGATAAGAGAGTAAAGCTTGTAAGATTAGACGATAAAGATGCAACCGAGCCAAGAGTGAGTGAGAGAGAGGGAGAGAAAGAGAGAGAAAGAGAGAGAAAGAGAGAGAGAGAGAGAGAGAGAGAGAGGGACAGAGAGAGAGAGAGAGAGAGAGAGAGAGAGAGAGAGAGAGAGAGAGAGAGAGAGAGAGAGAGAGAGAGAGAGACAGACAGACAGACACACAGAGAGGGAAAGACAGAGAAAAAGACTGGCAGACAGCAGACAGAGAAAAAGAGAGAAAAAGAAAGAAAGGAAAATAGACAGAGAGAAAGTCACAGAAGAGACAGTTATTAATGGAAGGCAGGCAGCCAGCAATATACAGTTACCTACAGAATGATTTGTACATAATTATTTTTTTTTCAGATCTGATGGAACTGCAGGTTGATGACTTTGTTTACATTCCATATTTTTTCCTTCTTTTTTCTCCTTTAACTTTATAGTGAATTTTGTTCTTTAGAACTGAGTATGAAAAATATCTTAATGTTTACTAAAACATTGAAGCCTTGAAGCACAATTTCACAAAAACTTACATCCTCTTTTTGGAGCGTAATTAAGCACTAGCTGGTAATTATATTAATACATTTATACGTTTTACCATGTTAGCACTGCACTCATTAATTCTGGATTTAAATTTTAATTCGAGCACGGAGTCTCTATCCTTTCCAGGATATTTCTATAGGGTATTGGGGGTGCGGATAGTAGAGGTGTTTCAGGATAACTTTTCACTGGGACCACCACTGAAGTCTAGGGTTGTAGTCTGCTTTGTTTGGATTTTTTTCAGAAAACAAAATAAGCGAAAGTTTTCTGATCATTTGCTTCGCTTTGGCTGTAAATGCATGACACGCCCTGTTTATTCTTACACTATTCTCAAGAATTGTTTTTGCCATTAAAAACATTTCCCTGTTTCTATCCGAAACCTTCTACAAATGCAATATCTTTTTGCAAGGAATGAAACAAAATCAAGTGCAACACTGAAGGAAAAGTAACAGGAACATTAACTTTGGTTTGAAGCTGACACAATTGTTCAACAAGGGTGAAGAGTTGCATTGACAACCAGTATTTTTCCCTTTTAATTCCGAAATTTATGCAGTCTCTAATTATCTGTATATTTTGTTCTCCAATTGCCTGAATTAAAAGCTCAGCCTTTAACTACATTAAAGTTTGTTTCCATTTCTTGTTCTTAATGTTCCCAAAGATGAGCTTATGTGGCTGGTGGAGATTAACCAAGCAACTCGAAAAACAGTAAATTCCCTCTGGATATTGGAATTTAGTTTAAAACAGTTTGTAAAAAATCTGGCTTTTTAATTGTCACTTTGTTTAAATAGACGAGCACCAGAATTTGAGCATCTAAAATAAAATGCGATATTTTTACAGAATGGTAGAAAAAATGATTCTGTCAGCCAAGGTTTTAAAGACCTCGACAATTCATAGCATGTCATTAAAGTTCAAATAAACTTTGAAGAATGGGAGCATTTCTAAGAAAAAATTTGAGTTAAAGTTAATCATGTTTGTTCTCCCCAAGCGAAGTGTCGCTTTAAGCTATGACAAGGTCTTTTTGCTCGACGCTGCTTCTAGTGACTGTATGGACCTCATTTACCCTTCTCTAGCCTCTACTCTGTCTTCTTGCTTCCAGTTTAACACACGTTTGGGGGGTTAAAATCCAACCAGTCAATCTTTGAACTCCCGTAATTCTTAAAATATGTCTACTTGCTTATACCATGTAATTTAGTCGACTTATTTCAACAGTTGAAATACCCAACAGTTTTTATTCTGGGAAGAATTAGGTACTGGTCTCATAAGATTTGATAAAAACCACAATATTTTCTGTCTAATAGAGCTTTGTTTTTCTTCTCAAAAGGAATGGAAACAATCTGTGTTTGGTTTATCGTCATATACGTGATTAAAACAAGATCAAAATATAACTAAAGTATTTCATAAGAAAACCTCTACTCTAATAAATGACTTTTAACGATACGGTGTCCCAAATATTATACCTCCTACTAAAATATATTTATAGATATAGCTACCCCCACATATTTCATGTTTCTGACCATTAAAAAATGCTTTGATCTCAGTTGTTTACATAGCGGCGAGGGAAGCTATCATAGAGAAAGGTTCGCATCGCTTTTGATTCAGATAGGAATTGAGAAATCAATTTTTCTTATTTTTCACAGCAATGCCAACTTCAATATTAAATATTATTTTTGTATTTGTAATTCAGACAAAGACTTGAACTTTTATTTTCTGAAGTCATCCGATATGTCCTCATTCACCCGTTAAGCTATCACAGACTGAACTTCACTTCATTTTATCAATCTTCGAGCTTAAAAGAATTATTCATTTGTTATAGATGCTGAGATTTCAGAAGTACAGATCCTCTTTCACATATTCAAATTAGAATTCAGGATAAGTAAGTCTAAAACCTTTAAACCTTGCTTTAAGATAAAGTGCAAGACTATTTATTTATTTACTTATTTATTTTTATTTATTTATTTACTTATTTATTTAATCATTTATTTATTTAATTATTTTTTATTTACTTATTTATTTAATTATTTATTTATTTACTTATTTATTTAATTATTTATTTATTTACTTATTTATTTAATTATTTATTTATTTACTTATTTATTTATTTACGTATTTATTTATTTAGGTATTTATTTNCAATCTTCGAGCTTAAAAGAATTATTCATTTGTTATAGATGCTGAGATTTCAGAAGTACAGATCCTCTTTCACATATTCAAATTAGAATTCAGGATAAGTAAGTCTAAAACCTTTAAACCTTGCTTTAAGATAAAGTGCAAGACTATTTATTTATTTACTTATTTATTTTTATTTATTTATTTACTTATTTATTTAATCATTTATTTATTTAATTATTTTTTTATTTACTTATTTATTTAATTATTTATTTATTTACTTATTTATTTAATTATTTATTTATTTACTTATTTATTTATTTACGTATTTATTTATTTAGGTATTTATTTGCTCACGTATCTGTTTATTCACTTATTGAATTTTTTTATTTATTTACTTATTTATTTATTTACTTATGTATTTATTTACTTATGTATTTATTTACTTACGTATTTATTTATTTATCTTTCTATTCTTCTATCCATCTATCCATCTATCTATCTATCTATCTATCCATCTATCTATCTATTTATTTATTCATGAAAATTAATGTAGGATAAGAACTTTAAAATTGTATACATGTAATTACAATTTACTGTATACAATAAGACTGCTATTAAAATTCGACCTGCGTTAAAAAAAAAGGAAAAAGGAAACGCAAAAATTTTGTAGAAGTATTTAAAAAGATGAAAGCAGATAAAATATTCCTTCACTTAATTTCTAAAATCCTCAGTAGATACTCTTTTTTCATATATCTAAGGGTAAATCATTGTGCAATCCATCCCTACTGAAATAGAAGCCACGCTAATTCAAGATAATACATTAGGTTGTGCTCTAAAGGAAACATTTATTAGGTTTAACTTCATAATTCTAAAATCTGGAACAGCAAACTTTTTATTTGGCATTTAAAATAATCTGCCAATAAACTCAAAAAGATTTTAAAAGGAATTTTTGAGTGAATCATTTTTTTCATCCACAGCCTCTGAAAAAAAAAGTCAATTATTATTTTGTCCCTATTAAATTTCTGTCCTCCAATGTTTGGATCTTCAGTATAACGAAAGTCAAATTTGATATAGAAGGTATTGATAAATATTGGTGACATTGACTTTCTATCAAAATCTATTGGAATGGCTCATAGAATTTTCTAAATTCAAGAGGCCAGGCCACATCAGTCAAAAGGGCATATCCTATGTGTAAAGATGTGCAGACGATGTGAAGGAGCATTCTTTTTCTGCTGTTGCTACCTGGTTTGATCAAAAGCCCTGGTTAAAATGAAGTCTTAAGAGGAGAAAAATAAATTTTTGAGTCGACAAATTACTGTGAATGAAAAGTGGATTGATCGTCTGAAATATCTTTCGCACGAATTATCGTCAGTGCACATTACCAATCAACTAAAGCTGTAAATATTTGATAAAGTAAACAACTCTTAAATATTAAATAAATGCTATCGTTCAAATTTTCAAAGGTCAAATTAAGAAGAAGATAAGAATCGGTATGTTTTAATAGAAAGTATAAACGTGCTTATATTTTGTAGAACTTGTGAAGGTAAAGATCCTGAACAGCAGAGTGTGCTTTGGGGTCTAAAAAATTACTTGTAATCAGATTGCAATGAGACTAACGAAGTTTCCTGTATTGCATTATAAATTTGTTCTCTATAAATTTCAAACATCTAACCAAGAAATGCTTTTTAAAAACTATGATTACTTCTTTGAAAACTGTTGAAGTTTCTAAATTACCAAGACGTTTGGTGTCTGAACTTAATGATGCAAATGACGTATACTACTTCATTCAATCAGTTTTGATTCTACGCCATGTTATAGAAGTGAAATTAATTGAAACTTTTCCCTCATTATTGTCTAGCTATTAAAAACAACTGCATCTGGTTTGAGTTAAATGATTCTGAATGAGCTAATCCCATATATAATCCAAGAAGAGCTTGTAGGTCAAACATATTATGGAGAAGCCGTCATAAGATTGGGAACACGTGGTGTACAGGTCAAAGTAAATGAAGACTACTCAAACACTCTGCTGTAACACTGCTGTGAGCATCATTTTAATTATGCAAAATTATGCGTAATAATTAATAAATAAGAACAACTTTCATCAATACGATTTAGGTAATAATTGTTGCAAGCCTCTCAGCATTCTTTACCTCCTTTACTCTTTCCTTAAAAGCACAGAAACTCTAAAAAGCCTTTCTAAAAGGATTTCCTGAGGATCTGCTATACGATAGAATATTGAGAGCAGGACTAGAAATAGTGTCGTTTAAATGTAGGATGTTTTTAAAGTTACTTTGCGGAAGCAATAAATTGGAATGGCTGTAAGCCTGTATCAATATCTCATATAAGCAGTCGAAAGACCCCCCTCGCCAACCTTTATTATTTAATTCACCACATTTCCCCTCAAATTGATTTATTTTAAGCTTTATTTCAATTAAAAATGCAGATATGGCTACTCTTTTAATAAAATAAAAACTGCATTATTCCCTTGCAGTCAGAGAGGCAACATAATGTTAATATAGCTATCAATTATCAGATTCAGACGATATCGTTAAGTTAGAATTTAAATCTTTAATCTCCAAACGAATTCTGGAATATCTTTTCTACACGATTGAAATACAGAATATATTGTCATTTGCTGCCCATCGTGTCTGATGATGACTTATCATAAACCATTTTTCTCCACTCCAGTCTGTTTCTCGACAGAGATTACCGGCACCCAATTGCAATCCTTTTATCTTTTAGGTACCGCTTCAGGGTATTCTTGAACCTCAATCTAAGCTCTCCAATACTATGCACACCTTACTTCAGCTGCGGGAACATAATTTGTTTAAGTAGTCTGCAGTTTTCCATTCTATTCAGATGGCCAGCCAACCTGAGCTTTCGTTGGATAAGAATTTGTACATGCTTGGCAGGTAGGCTTGTTTGAGAATCTCTTTACGAAAGACAAATCCGCACCACTATACATTCAGAATTTGTCGTAGATTCTACATAACATAAGTGCCAATTTTGTGAACTGGAGCCTTATAAACAGGCCATGCCTCTGCTCTGTATGTTAGCGTTGATAGGATTATGGCTCTCCATGTACTTCGTTTGGTCTTAGAGGTGATGTCTTTATTAAACCACACCTTTTTTCAGCCCTTCATACGAGAATGAACCATTCGACCTAGCGAAATGTATTTCCTCGCCCATCTTGTTGTTGCTCATGAGAGTAAGCACAAGATTCTTGAACCCAGTGACTTTAGAAAGCTGGTGGTTACGGACGTTAATTTCGAGTCCATCGTCATTTTCTTTTTTATAATAATTTTCAGCACATTGGCTTGAGCTGATCTAGCAATGATAATTTTCTAAGCATCATCTGATTTATGTGTCACAATTGTGGTGTCATCCGCAAACACATGCTCTCTCAGGAGGCTTTTATCAATTTTACGACCTGACATGAACTGATTGATGTTGAACAGGTCGCCTCTGGATCTGGTCTGAATCCAGACTCCATTTTAAAAGCCTTTGAATTTCTGACTGACCACTACAGACAGAAATATGGAGAAGAGTGTAGGAGCCAGCACAGAGCCTTGTTTTACTCCATTGTTTACTTCAAAGTTTGACACTGTCTATCAATACTGTCAAAGACTTTGTTGAAGTCAACGACGAGAAAAAAAGTAGCAAGTTCTGCTCCATGCATTTCTCTTGCAATTGGCTCAAAGCAAAAATCATATATTGAGCATGAACAGAGCATTCCTCCAGCCTCTCTGTCACATGAGGATCTATTCAAGGGTTTTTATTTTGCAAAGTGTTGAGGTGTTCTAGCCTTCTAGAAAAGAGTTGGTGCTTCTCAATGGGTAAGGAGGTCTTTTCACAGGCTAGCAGTTGCTCAGGTTGGCGAATACGTGGACTTCAAATTGCTTCTGGGCTGTGATAGAAGCCTGTAATTTTGTTGATGTCAGCTAAAACTTGAAAACTAGCTGCTTTATTTGATCAGCATTTATTCGTCAGTCCTCTAAATCGTTTTTTTATGTTTGTTAAAAAATCTGAATTTTGGTTTGTTAGATATTGTGTTTCTAAGGGACAAGTTGTTCCGAGCTTAATTCCTGTTTCCAATGAGTTTAATTAGCTCCTTTTAATTCCCATCGAGTCAATCCTTTTGGGTTCTCTCAGCAGTCCCGATATGTTCCTCAGCTGTAGTTGCAGTCATTTTCCTAAATGACTGCCACTTGCTGTCTACATTACCAGATACCAGTTGTTCAAGCTTGCTTTCCAAGTTGGATTCAAATATTTTATGTATCTTCCGATCTTTGATTCATCTGATTTCAAGCTTTTGTTGATAGAGTCTTTCCTTTCAGTCTTCCTTTTTCTTACTGTGAGTACAGTGATTCTAATGATGATGTGGTCAATGTTGTATTGGGCTCCTCTCATTGATCTAGTATCGTGAATGTCAGTGAGATCACGTTGTCGTGTCAGTTCACAGCCAATGCGGTCCCAGTGCTTACTTTTTGGGTGCATCCATGTGTTTGTATTAGCAGGTTTGTAATTAAAGATGTCTGTAATTGCTAGCTGATGTCCTCTCCAGAGGGAAAGTAACAGTTTAACATTAGCATGTAGCTTTCCGATGTCATGTTTCCCTAATTATTTAGGCCAGGACTTATGACCTTGTCTTGTTCTAGCATTGAAATCACCCGAGAGGATAATTTTAGAATTTTAATCAGTAGAATTTATCAATGTTTTCAGTGGTGTTAGTAAGAGGTGGAATATAGATTTCTATGATGGTCAGTGTTGTTCTTAAGGCAAAGGCAGTTGGCGGGTGATCAGTCTGTCATACACTGTTATTGGTTCTTCTGTCAATTTGTGCACTAACTTGTTCTTGATGGTTAATTCTACACCTGATTCACTACGGTTAGAAGTTGCTTTATCACTCCAGTAGATTGTACAAACAGCTTCTTCCATGATAATATATATCTCTCTCACTTCTATAAGATTTCATGGTTTAGGATTTCCTTACAAGAGTTTTCAGGTTACACTGGGTTTTGTCGGTTGTCAATGTACTCTCAATGTACTCTCTCCACGTTTTGCTGGCTTTTAATTATCGGTTGCCTTTATAAGGTTTTTATGCACCATAAATATTTATAATATGAATGAAATAAATTACCATTATGATCGCAGATTTTTTAGTCTATTTTTGTAGATAAAAATCATATTCCTGTCTTGGGTCTACGGCAGTTCAATTTTCAAGTAAAGTGTTTTGTACCAAATTTAAAGTTTTTCCTTCGATTGATTGTATAGTTCCGAGCAAACATCAAATTCAATTTATTAGTGTGAGCTATTATTGTAAGCTGTGAATTTTCACAATGAAAGGAAAGCTATGAGGATCAATTTTTAACTTTGTTGGTCGCAGGACTTTCTAAATTACTCGAAACAAAACTACAGGGCTTTGGGTTACATAAAACCAATATTACTTCCGATACATCTGCAGAAATATTAACCAAGAAGTTTTCCTATCAAATTTATTTCCTCGCCTTGATCAGATTACATAGTACGATTTTTACGAAGATCATAACTCCTGCTTTACCAGCAGCCATCCCTTTACTTAATCTTTGGCTGATTTTAGAAGCTAGAACGAAAAAACTGCCATTTTTGGGAACTTCTTTTGATTTCTATTTTTTCAATTTTGGTTAAAACTTGTAGTCATATTAGGCTTACTTTATAAATGCTTTTCCCTTTTCATATTCTCTTCATTCTATTTGTTAATCTTAGCTTTGACAAGATGACCTTTGCTGGTGCTTTTGTAAGTCTTGCAATCTATCCTTTTTTGGTATTTTGGAATCTAGAGAAATATTTCCTCTTTAAGCTACCTCTAAACTTCCGATCATTGTTTAAACAGGAATACAAGATCATGTTAATCCTTTGACAAGTCCTAAGTAAAAATCAGAGTCAATTTGAATGTTATAAAGTCCCCTTAAAATCTGAATTATGGGCATAATTGTCAAATACTGAAAAGTTTTATTCTGCTCACAAAAGGAATAATTTTAGGGCAAAATAAGTCTCGCTTCATTTTCTTAACTCCCCCACCCCCTCCCCGTCAAACTTAAATACTGTTATTTCTTTGAAATACCCATCGCAAATCTCAATGGATTAAAGTAATCCTAGTTTATGGTCTGGTTTTCATAGATCGAAACTGTTTCTGTTTTCAACAGAAACTCAGAGTCCTTACTTGTTTGTGGCTTTCTTATATATTGCGATGTAGCATTTTTAACAGCTTCCACCTGCTCTTGAAGTCTAGTCTGAATACTGGTCTGTGAGCTAATAACAACTTATTTAAAAGGTACAAATTCAGGTAGAATATAACCTTATCACCAATTTTTTTTTCTCACAGCTCTGATTCATCCTTTCTTTCATTTTCAAGCAAATACTTCCCTCTATTTCTAGAAACCCAAGAGAGACAGATATCTCTGGTCTTTCGTCGTTTATTGAAAGCAATAAATTTTTCTTCTGTTCATAAGCATATAGAAACTACCATCACAGAAAACACAAATTAAATAAACCTTCCGCATTTATTGTCTGTCTTTGAAACGTGTAACTTCTTCAAAAACTCTGTTGCAATTCTGATTCTTTTCTTCCACTTGTTTTCTCCCCATCCTCATCAATATACTTCAATGTGTCCTTGCAGTTTCGTATAAGCTGCTTGATGATGTCATTATGTTCTCCAAAGAAACCGACTTCTTTGTGTAACATTCTGGATTGGTGATTTGACCTTTCTTAGTGTCGAAACAGTAGTCCCAAAGAGAATTGGTAACACATGCCACACTGACATTGATCTATTGCGTAAATCGCGATATAGACTACCACAATACAGTTAAAAGGGTCATTTGAAGTTGCAGCTTTAATTTTGTATAGCGTCAAAGGTAAGAACTAAGAGGATTGGTCGGTGGATAGAACTTTTGAATTCATTAATACCATAGTTTGTTTAAAAGGTACAACTGCTAGTATGGTTCAAGCATTTATTGGTGCTGTTCATTACCAAGTTTATTTTTGCTCATAGATTTATATTTACATGTTGAAAAGTAATTGGTCGGTGGATAGAACTTTTGAATTCATTAATAGCATAGTTTGTTTAAAAGGTACAACTGCTAGTATGGTTCAAGCATTTATTGGTACTGTTCATTACCAAGTTTATTTTTGCTCATAGATTTACATTTACATGTTGAAAAGTAATTGGTCGGTGGATAGAACTTTTGAATTCATTAATACCATAGTTTGTTTAAAAGGTACAACTGCTAGTATGGTTCAAGCATTTATTGGTGCTGTTCATTACCAAGTTTATTTTTGCTCATAGATTTATATTTACATGTTGAAAGGTAATTGCGCTTACAGATAAATTTTGATGGTAACTCAGTGGATTAATCTGCAAGTATATATCAATGGGTTTTTTCCTGAGAAATGCAAAGGAGAGAACTAGTCTGCGGAAGAAGCTTCCGAATCAAAATAACCTTTTGTCGTCAAACACAAAATTTAATCCGAAGAAAAATAAAGCTAATTGAAAATATAATACCAGGGAATTTGCAGGTATCTACTGACGAACTAACAACAATAAAAAAATAACAAGAGAGCAACTATTTGCAAGGATATTTAAACAGAAGTTAGGACCCATAGATACTTTAGAACACAATCAAACTACCAAAATGTATCTCATCAAATGAGTATATAATTAGATAATTTGTAATATAATTATCGTATCAGCATGATAAATTATTTAGAATTAAGTTAAATTTTCTCTGGACTTCTTTGTTCATACATAATATAGGGTAGGAATTCACATCCAAGGCTTCGTGTTTATCTGATAACCACATTTCAAATGATGACTAGTAAAAATCTAAACAATAGCAAAGAAAATAAGATATCCTTATTTACATAGGTCTGTTCTGCACGTGAGATATATCACGTGCAGAAAAATTCCTTTCTTTTTTACCCTTCAGTAAGATAACATTCAGCCTTCCTTGGGGAATCGTATGCGCTTATGACACAGACATTATATCCAACTCAAAAGAGAAAACAACAAAAAAAAAGATCGATGACGTGAAAAAAGCTCTTTCCCATGAGGAACTCCAAATTGAACGAATGAAAACAGAGCACTCAGAATTACTGAAAGTGCAACGATACACTGAGTCATAGGCCTCTACTTGATGATGCTTAAAATATCACAAGATGAAAGTAACTTGCCATTACCAGATTAAACGAGCTAAAAGATAGGTGACTTTGACGAGATCATGTCGCCGAAAGAAGGAGAATAAAGCTATATGACACCTTAATCTTTCTTGTTTTGCTTACAATTGTTCGACACGAAGCTTAATGAAGAAACAGGAAGGAATGTAAATGCTTTTCATTGGAAAGAGTTACCCACGCACCATTACAAACCAAATTTTGTATGAACAATGTAAATCTTGTCCTCTGATACTCTATATCTTACGATCGTACNTAAAAGATAGGTGACTTTGACGAGATCATGTCGCCGAAAGAAGGAGAATAAAGCTATATGACACCTTAATCTTTCTTGTTTTGCTTACAATTGTTCGACACGAAGCTTAATGAAGAAACAGGAAGGAATGTAAATGCTTTTCATTGGAAAGAGTTACCCACGCACCATTACAAACCAAATTTTGTATGAACAATGTAAATCTTGTCCTCTGATACTCTATATCTTACGATCGTACCAGAGACTAATCATTTTCGTCGACAAATCATTTTGTCCTCTGACACTCTATATCTTACGATCGTACCAGAGACTAATCATTTTCGTCGACTGGACAAACGAAATCATGGTAATTTACTTCGGAAAAAGAAATACTAAATTTTCAATGGGAGACCAAGGACAACCTTGGTGACAGCCCTACAATATTGCATCAAAAACTATTTAAAAGTTATCCATATTTCTATGGATGATTTGAGAAGATTAGAGTAACTTAATACCCTTTGAGTTTTCGTCCAGGGCCAAAAAGTTAGGAACAAAAATATTATGCTATATGCAAAGTTGCAGGAGATCAGAAAACTTATAACCTCTTCAAATGAAAACAGCAATAAACATATAAATACTATATATAAATAAATAATGATAATAATGTATGTAATACAGGTAATACATTGACAAATACTCAAAAAATTTAACTTTAATTACAACGAAAAATTGTATAACCATAGACCAAAGGTGGTGATAGGAAACTAAAACAAAATACTCTGGGACAAGAATATCCAAACAGATAGGATGCGAGTTGCAGCCTGGTGATCTACAACTTGCCTACTCTCATAATAGCAGAGGACTGTGTCAATTCACATAAATAATGATAATAATTAAAATTCTTCTCTTTCTTTCCAAAGTATTAAAATGCAATGTTAAACGTCTCAGTAACCTGCAGTTCATAACTGCTGGCGTTATTACAAAAAGTAATAATAATGATAATAATAATAATAAACTTCACGTTTTTTTATTTCTAAACAATACATTTATATATTTTCAACTTTTATTACAATAAATCATGTTCGAGTAGGACAAATTGCTCAAAATGTTTTATCAGTTTTCACCAGTTTCAAAAAATAATAAACAAAGTTCATGTCCAGCATGACAGCCCACACAGGGAGATGGTATTCACCTGCCAGACGAGAAAACTTAACCCTGGCTACCGACCAGTAGCTTTAGAGGTTAAGCACCTTCCTCAATATGTTAGTAGTTCCAATGATGGTAGATGTTTGGAGTCCACCCAAGACATCAGGAATGCCCAACTCTTTCAAACTGCGCTCCAAGCGCTTCGTCACCACTCCTAAGCTTCCCACGACGATTGGGACAACGCTGGTACATACACTATGTAACTTTCGGATTTGTTGGGCCAAGGGAGAATATTTAGTGATCTTTTCTTCTTCTTTAGCTGTCACATTTCGATCGGAAGGCACAGCAAAATCTACAACCAGCCATCTCTTCTTAGTGCGGTCAACAACAACAACATCCGGACGATTACATTCCACCTGTTGCATTGTCTCCACTGATCTATCCCACCAAACTTCAAACCTACCATCTTCACTCTTTCTAACTTTGTCAGGCACCTCTTCAAACCATTTCCCCGCACATTTCAACCCATACTTCTTGCACAGCTCCCAATATATTCTCAATCCCATCCTATCATGTCGCCTCTTGTACTCCTTCTGAGCCAGTACCTTACACCCACAATAATGATGATGATAATAATAATAATAATAATAATAATAATGATAATGATGATGATGACAATAACAAAAATAATATTATCATTATTATTGTTGTTGTTGTTATTAATGTTACGTTTACTTACAGTTAACCACAAGATACGAAATTAGTGGTGAAAAAAATTAAGACGACCATGGAGATCAATACACCACAAAGTTCCTCTGAAGTCCATCGTCTGAGCTCATTTACTGGGAAAAACGACATAAAAACCAAAAGAAAGGTAGTTTAATATAAATATGCTATGCTTTGAAAGATAAGTAGAACGACCAAATGAAATTTCACAGTGGTTGACACAAAGAAGAATAAAGAAGTATTTTTTTCAAAAACAGAAGATCTAAACAATGAAAGAAATTATCGTCCAATCACATACCAAAATACACGGCATAATTTATGTATGAAAATGATGGATAGATAACATGAAAAAATCATGCTAAAAGAAACGACATTTTAAACAGAAGGTACTGGCTCTGGATAATTAACATTCACATTCGGGAACTAAGACCGTCAATCAATACAAAGGGCGAATACAATTTGTCCTTTGTATTGATTGATATTTAACTTAATAATTAATTCAGGGAATTAATTATAAGGGAAATAATTAATTCAGGAAATTAATTCTAAGGGAAATAATAAATTCAGGGAATTAATTATAAGGGAAATAATTAATTCAGGGAATTAATTATCAAGTTGTAGTAAGCTGTTATAGTAGTTATTGACCTCTTAATAACTGTATTCATATTTGTATTTATTCCTATTGATTGTCATGTATGTTATTTCATTAAGATAAGGAAAATAAATTTTTTTTTTTTGTTATTTACAGATAAAATACTGAAGATATGTGTCAATACACGAATTTAACCAAAAAAACACAAAGAAAAATAGACAAACTCTTCGTAGGCTCCAATTTTTGAATATCTACTCCTGACCATGGTGTTCCTTCCAGCTCGCCTTCTGGCAAAAGAATTAAAGAAAAGTGGCTGTTGGAAAAAATATCTCCATTACCAAAAAATTATATGCATAGTAGAAAACAACAGTCTTCGCATAAAAATTCCTTGAAAACTGCAAACGATCAAACATTATTCCAAGATTTCTTAAATTCAGAATCTCTAACAACGAATGCTTCGATGAGAAAAGTGTACATGACTTTCAACAACAATTAATAAGTAACGAGTTCTAGAAAGAAAGAANAAGAAAAATAGACAAACTCTTCGTAGGCTCCAATTTTTGAATATCTACTCCTGACCATGGTGTTCCTTCCAGCTCGCCTTCTGGCAAAAGAATTAAAGAAAAGTGGCTGTTGGAAAAAATATCTCCATTACCAAAAAATTATATGCATAGTAGAAAACAACAGTCTTCGCATAAAAATTCCTTGAAAACTGCAAACGATCAAACATTATTCCAAGATTTCTTAAATTCAGAATCTCTAACAACGAATGCTTCGATGAGAAAAGTGTACATGACTTTCAACAACAATTAATAAGTAACGAGTTCTAGAAAGAAAGAAATGATCTCACAACATTGGAAAACACTCTCAGTGAAAAGCGGGGCCTGTTCAAACTAGCAACACTCAGAAAGTATCTACCTTCTATTGTGCTGTACACCCTGGATGCAAGGATCACTACAGAAAGAACAGCGAAGAACACATAATAAGAAATTAAAAGCACTCTCTGATGAACAGAAACGACCACTTTTCAATGTTCAGAATGCAGTGGTTTTATGTGGGTTAGAAACACCTCCGCCCAAACACGTGATGGAGATACTGTCCCTTGGACGAAAGAATGCCGCTCTCGACCGTTTTGACCCAAAAGACATTCTGGCGGAAGTGGATGGATTGCTATACCACTGTAAAATTCTTGAGTTCCTAGACGAAACTATAACAGATATAAATGTTAAAATACTTTTCTATATCAAGAAATGTAAAAGGAAGAATATATTGATAAACATTTAAATGACAAAGAAATATCTGAAAGAAAATGACTTACTCGCTCTTCCATTCGATAAGGATGTTGGAATTTGTGTAGTGAAGAAAGATGCATTCAATATCAAAGTTGATCGACTACTCATTTATGCAGCCATGATGAATGAGATTAAAGACTAACAGAGAAATCTAGCTGTAGTATTCTAGAATTATCAAAAAGAGTATGACATGGTAAGACAAGATTGGATGTTTAGAGTTATTCAATGGATGGGATTTTAAAAAAGGATCATAAAAGTTAACCAAAATGTTGAGAGGGTGGAAGATGAGACTTAAGGTAAAAGAAAATGAGAAAAAAGTAGCTAGCAGATGGTTCAATATTGCGACAGGCTTTTTGGAAATACACAACTACTCCTCAGTTGAATTTCGTTTAATCAAAGTACCAGTCGCATTGCTGATGGAAGAATAAGATGGATACAGAATTGGAAAATCAGGAAACAAAGTAATTAAAAGAAAGCATAGTCTCTTTATAGACAATCTGAAATAAACCATTAAAACCACAACAACAGGAGATCGTTAATATATCGATGGAAAAAGCTTGTACGGATACAGTATCCTGTTATGGTGTAAAGAAATGTGCTGAGATTACATTTAGAAAAGACGAATTCGTTAAGAGTGAGGGAATAACAGTGCTACAAGAAAAGAAAAAAAGCATTCTCTCTCTAGGTGCCAAGACAATCATAATTGAGGTTGTCATGGTTTTCCACTTCCTGTGATTTCTTGCAGCATGTAACATTAAACCTGTTTTATTTCATAAGCTTCTCCCATTAGTGGTAACTTTATTGGACTCTATTTTCCTCTCGCTTCCTTGTCTTGAATCACTTCTGTCATTATGATTTGTTCCAACTCTTTTTTCCATAAAAAATGACATATAGAATTTTTTTTGCCTTTCTCTGTCTATATACCTTATTACATGAAAATAAGAAAGCAAGTAATTAATGGGCCTATAATTATTGCGATCACAAATTAACGCAGATTTCGAACTTGGATTTCAAAGTGTATAGTACGTAACGCGAATCAACGAATTTCAAATTTTCAGATGGTATTTAATTAATGCGAATTCTCAAAAAGGTAGACACTTTTTTACAGGTTCAAACTAAGAGAAGAAAAAAGAAATAATGAAATGTCATCATTCTTATTGTATCTTTTTATCTAAAATGCTCAAATAAATTACTGACATGGTTTCTCTTTGATAGTGTTTTTATTATTTTTACGGGCAGTTGTCAAGTAATCCGTGATGCCTGCTGCCTTCCATCCAGCTTTGATTATCTCCTTTCCTTTTGAGATTGAAAATGATGGTACAATTTGGTCATTACCTTGGCGTGCCGAGGTTTCATAGTTGACAAGCGAAGGTCTACCTCTATGGATATGACATCTCAATCAGGGTCGCTTTAAAGCGCTCTCATGATACAAGTAGTGAAATACTAAATACTCGTTTTTCAAATTTTTTGAAGGATGCGTTTGTTGTCAAATCCAAAGGTTGCAACAAATGAGTCATGTTTTGGGGGACAATAACAGATTCTATGTTGTAGCTTGAAAAAACATCCATTACTTTTTGGGTCGATTGTGCCTTAAAAGCACCCCACAGTAAAAGGATTTTTTGTGACTGTGGTAAATACTTTTATTCTTTGATTATGGTTATGTATGACATCAAAACATTTTCTATCAAGTGCATGGTTTCAGGTTCATTTCTCCAATGTTTCTCGTTGTAAGCAAGGCAAAAACCAGGAGGAAATTTGACGTTTGGTAAGGATCTTGGTGTTTTGCCGATATAAATCAGCTGGAAAGGTAAAATGTTACCATCTATGGACTTCCAGAGTGTAACAGTTATGGCTCTTTTATCTGTTGCCCCAGCACGAGAAATAAATATTTCCCCTTTAGCAGCCATTGTAACATTATCTGTAGCAACAAACTTTGATGGTGTTTGGTTTGCATTGAAGATGAGCTCATCTGGAATATTGTGTTTGAAAACTTTTTCGATAATATCCAAAAAAATTGTGATCTTACTTCAACCAAAAGTGACCCAGTAATTACTGGTCTTGATGTGGTGACTACACGGCGTAAAAATTTCATCCCCTGATACAATGATCGAGTTTATGATCGTGTTACCTTAAATTCAACGTGCTTTCCAAATTTGTCTCGGTTTTCTCGAATCAAGCCATTCAGCACACCACGAACGACGTGAATATTGATACCAGCACTGATCAAAACCAGCAAAAATTTAAGAAGGTGATGATGAAATAAAAGCAAACGTGGTATGCTGCATGGCTACATCAACAAACAGACAGATAAGGCAACGTGGAGGAAGGAAATGCAGAAGAAACATTTATTTTTAAAGCAAGAAGAAGGAACGGGAATAAGAAGAGTAGATACGACAGCAAATTTTGACAAGAAAGCTGTAATAGCGTAGAAAGACATGCAGATTGGAAGGCAAGAGGGTGAAAAGTTAAAAAGATCTTGATGGAGGGACAAAGAAGAAATAAGGGTAGGGGGAAACAGAAAAACGACTCCAAAGTGAAGTACCAGCAGAATATGACAAGGAAGGTCATATTCTGTGCAAGCAATATATCTCTTCTGGATACAAAAATCTACCAGGAGCATAATACTTTAATAATGTTACAGCACCTTGAGAGTATTAGCCTGCAAGTAGGTGAGTGAAAATGGAATGTTCCCAGAAGATGCAAAGTAGGAAAATTTAAAAGGAAAAAGTACTAAAAACGATGGCAAAATATTGTATCGAAATTTGGAATATAAATGATAACAAAAAACATTGCAAGAGTACCAGATGTAACATTTAAAGACATTCATGAAAAAATGATACTCTTATTTGATATGGCGAGATGAAAAGTACAAAAATGAGATAAGGGAAGATGCTTAAATATTACCAACTTTGTTTGTAATTATGAGAACGACCAACAGGATATATGGTAAGGGCTTTTTCAGTCAAAGGAAAGTACGATAGACATTCAAAAATGAGAGAGAAGTTACACCAATCATAAACGAGATGCAAAAGACCATACTACGGAAAAGTGAATCAATCAGAGGAAAAGTGTTTTCTGCACTGTTGATTTTCTGATGCAAAATACTTAGCTAGCAAGTATTGGTAATATAGGTTGTAAAGCGTGTTTCGTAACGTAGTGACATTGTTCCTTCGATAACTGTAGTTTCCAATATACAGACGTCTTTCTCGTATATTCTTCTCAGTTCTTAAAGTCGTTCGTTCATAGTTAAATACTATTTCGTTCAAGTTCAACAAAACTCTCATCAAAAACTGAGAATTCATGCCTTTTCACAAATATCTAAAGAATATTCTTTAGTATAACAATTGTAGTTAAGTATAATAACTATTGCCCCCTTTTCCTTTCGTCATAGTATTCGAAAGTTCATTTATGGTCAAGTATTTTCTTGACTTATCAATCAATGAACTATAATTGTCAGCAAACGTCCTACTAAAGTTAGTGTATGTTGAAAGTGACAGCAACGGCCAATTACATTTTAGTTTGTTAATTTATCAAAAAATGCAAACTCTTGTATTTGGTACTTAAACAGGACAATTGCAAACCTCATTAACCAAGTTAGTTTGTATTGCCTTGCCTATTTTCTACAATAAATGATATCAGAAGTTGTTGAAACTATTGACCCTTAAATATGTGTCTCCCTCATTTTGTAATACCGAGGGATTATTGGTCGTTATTAATATTGCATAGAATTATTTTAACCTTTTCTCTTCAAATAATAATACAACTATCAAAACTATATTTTTAAAAATGGTACAGACCTAAATTGTCGATTTTGCGACAAATTCCCAGAGACCACTGACCACCTGCTCTCTAGGTGTTCAGTGCTAACATCTACTGAATCTAAGAATCAACATGGTCATGCTGGTGAACAGCTACACTCGTCCCTGTGCCAATACTACTAGCTCCCATTTGAATCTAAATGGTATGAGCATAAATGTTGAGAGTGATAGAGTAACTATAGTCTGAAATGTTGAAATAACCACTAATAGAACCATAGAAGCTAATAGACCAGATACAGTTATATATATATATGCGTATGAGCTAAAAAGTATGAATGTTCAACTATAAAAAAAAAGTCATATTATAATGTAAAGTTTGTAAATTGCAGCCACTGTCGAAGCTCTTCCTTCACAGTTTGCACGTCCCCTTGAAGGCCAATGGCTCTGCAGTGTAGCACGTGCTCTGGTGTTTGCCTTTCCCCACATAATCACTGGTTGCTCTGTGCTAGCCCGATTCTGTGCATGAAGTCTACGTACCTTCCGTGACCTGACCTCAGTCTGTTAAGTAAAACCCAAGGTGCCCAGGGTAGATCGTGCCCTGGAGATTCAGTTGACGGCTCTGGTATGTACTGCTTCAATCTACACTCAGTGCTGCTCCACCTCTCCTGCCACTTCTGTGCTGTCCATAGATCCGGAGAGCTGCCGTTTGCGTCACGAGCAATACCTTGCATTCTTCTGGATAAAGGACGTCTGGATGTGAGCTTTTGTGGGGCCTGTCTGTGAGAAGTAAATGGAGAGGTGTAGAGCGGATGCAGCCACTGATGATGTGCATGCTTTCACTAAGGGCAGAGTCTAGATGTTTCACATGCGAGCTAGCACACCAAACAGGGGCACAGTACTCAGCAGTAGAGTAGCAGAGCGACAACGCGGATGTTCGAAGGACATCAAATGAAGCACCCCATCGATTGCTTGCAATGCAACGAAGTAGATTTGATCTGGCGCGAACTTTTTCTGTGATCTTCTGAAGATGCTCTTTGTATGTTAAAGATCGGTCAAGTGTTACACCGAGGTATTTCGGATTTTTTGTTGTATTGAGTTTTAATCGCCAGAAATGAAAGTACTGCTTTAGTTCATTTAGATCTTCAGACAGGATATTTTCAATGCTCTCGAATGTCTTTGCACGGTACAGAAGAGCTATGTCGTCTGCATATATGTATCTCCTACTGATGCAGGTAGGGAGGTCAGCTGTATGAATGTTAAATAGCATTGGTGCTAACACTGACCCTTGTGGTACACCATTGATAAGTCGATGAGGTTTCGATTTCTCATCAGCAAGGTGCAATGTAAATCCACGGTTACAGATCATTTCCATGATCATTCTGACCATTTCTTTGCTAGGAATGCATTGTAGCAGCTTTATAGTTATAAAGGTTTACGAAAAGAAAACCTGTCGTTTGATTATAACAATCCCAATGGCAAGGAATATTTGTGGCAAATAATTTGAAAAAATCTCTACGTATAACGACATACAAATTGAGATTGAACGAATATGGCACTTGAAAACAACTCTTGTCGCAATAGTGGAAACTGTTAACAAAAATACAAGCAGATATCTTGGTAAACAGTCTGGAAGAAAATCGTCTTAAACAGTACAGCTCACCTCCTTAGAAAACAACTTTTAATTAACAAAATAAAACTTCTCTTAATTTATGGTACGAAACTTCATACATATCTCAGATATTTGGGTGAGATCTGATATTTTGATTTTGTAAACTAAAGCAAAAATTAGCACTTAAACATTAGCCATAATAATAATAATTAGTTGACTTTGCTGTCCCTGGAGACCACGGAGTTGAAAGATCCCAACAAAGAAAGGTTGAAAATACTGTACCAACAGTTACTGGAGCACTGGGGACAACCCCTGTTTATCAAAAATATTATGTAATATATATAATCTCACCAAAATACTTGCCTCTCAAAACTCTCGTAAAGCAATATCAGAAAAAATAACTACTCTGTAAGCTGCATTCAAAACTAATCTCTGTGCCAGCCAAAAAAGCAAATTGAATGGTGCAAAAGATTTGACAGTAAAATTCCCTTGACAACGTGACTACATTGTTCAAGGGCCAGTGCACTGTCTCAAGGAAAGTGCATGATAACCTCTCAAATGCAAACAAGCGTTTTATTTAAAAGCGCAAGAATTATTAGGAGAGTCGTGGAGCCCTAAGGAGTCTTGTTGGCACTGGAAGTTCGGGAAAAATTCCATTGTAAGATGAGTGATTATGAACTTACATATACCGTAATAAAAATAACAACGTTACCAAATAATCCAGCCTTGATCCAGTTATTATTTGGGCTGTCAATGATTCTCTCGTAGTAGTCTCGTCTTCAATCTGCAACTTTTGAGTGAAACAAAAATGGCGCTTTCAATATGGAGGTCGACACTATTTGCAGCACAGAATTTTGGCATTTGTTCATCGTGTGGACAAAGATCGTTTTATAGTTTTACAAGAATTTTAACCAGTGGGATAAGAAGCTTAATGAAAAAAGAAGGTAGTATATTTAATTAAAGGTTTATTTTTTTTATCGTCATAAAGACAAAGTGTTCATGTCACTCGTGAGTTCTGAAACTGAAGATCCCAAGGAGATGTTGATTGTGGGCACATCGCAGGAGTTGTTGACGACTATAGAAACGACGGAAAAACTGGGGTGTGCGCTGCAATACTTTATGATTAAAAGTCTTTGGCCAAAATGAAATAGAGTAAAAATTGCACTACCATACACAGTCTGTTCACTGATGATATATGCAGCTACCCAGAGCAAACGACAAAATATACTATTTCTCAAGGATACTTGTTAAATTAGTTATAACAAAACTATTCCATTTTAAAAGAAAACATCTGAGCTATGTTGTCAGCAATAGCGGGAGGCTTGATCGATGTTGAAAATATTGCTCTTGAATGGTAAATTTTCTTGAATTTTAACGGTTTACGATTAGTCGTTTGGTAGACATGCAGGCTACAACACGGGTATTCAGGAGTTAGGGATTACTGATAATTCTACAGTTATATGATTGCCTTAATACTTTAGATTCGTCATTTTTTAAAAAATGAAAATGGGGCTTTTATTCCTAATTCCACTTGTATTTCTTACAAAAACAGAGTCTGATAGTTTTTTATAGATTCATGCACAAAAACCTCAGATAATTTGTTTTCGATTTCTTTGTTTTCATTCTCTTTGCCCCATTCCTCAGACCAGTTTTTTTGTCCATAGCTTATGCTGGCAGTGGCCAGTTCTGCCTTAAAGTCCCCGACATTATTAATGCACTGGTTTGGGGGCTAGATTGATGAAATCAGTTGATTATGAAGTGAGGCAATTACAATTACGTATTTTGTTTTAGTTTTTTGTTTGTTTTATGGCTTCATTTTGAATTTGACAACATTTAACATAATTTTACATTTCTGAATGCTATTTCAGGGACAGAAAATGTAGTTAAAAGACCAAGAAACCTGGCATATTTTGCATTTGGTTATCCAAGGTAAAGCAACACTTTTTAATTCACACTCGGACAACCAATTTTTTTTGTTATCTTGGGCAATCATCATATTTGCCAGAGTATAACCTATGAGGTGCAAAGTTATACTAACTGGTAACAAACTAGATTGTTGGAAAACTGTATTGGGAGAGTTAAGAAGCCACTTATGGAAATCATAATGCTTTCAAGGGGTTGGTAATCTAGATACTGTTACATTGCATTGCAAAAATGGCTTGTTAAGGTTACCATATGGCATCCATGGTTATTGATCAAAATATGTAATTATTTAGTAAAGATACTGTGTTTACAAAGAGGGTAGGGAGAAGATCAGCTAAAAGCCCAAAACTATACTTATGCTAGTAATTCTATGTTGTTTCAGTGTAATTGGGAACTGAGCTGGTCTGAAATTAGAAGACATAGTTACATACTGTTTGTTATCAATGGCATATTTCTGTATTTGAAAAATAAAGCCCTATATTCGGTTTAACGTCCATTTTACATGCTAGCATGTGTTATACACTTTCTTGAAATTGACTTCCAAGTTATCCTATCCTTCACCAGGTCTCTGCTGACATCTTTTTGTTTCAGATCCATCCTTATCACTTCCTCCCATGTTTTCTTCGGTCTTTGTCTGTCAGTGGTTCCTGTCACCTTGATTGTTCTGCATCTACTTGCCCAAGCATTCTTGTCCATCCTCTTCACATGACTAAACCAACGGAGCCTCCTATTCTGCATACAGCTGCCAATACTGTCCAGATTCAATCTCCCTCTGAGTTCATTGGAACTGAGCCTGTCCTTTAGACTTACGTTGCAGATCCATCTTATCATTCTCATGTCATTTAGCTCCATGTGGCTCACATCTTCAGCTTTCACTGGCCAAGTTTTACTGCCATACATCATTGTGCTACGTACACATGCCTGGTAGACTCTACCATTGGTAGGTAATGGCAGAGCTCTGCTGGATAACAATGGCATTAGCTCCCTGAACTTATTCCATCCACTGTTAACCCTTGCTCTTACACTTGCACCAGCTCCTCCCTCAGCTCCAAGGGTGTCACCAAGGTAGCAAAACTTCTGGACAACTTCAATTTTCTCACCCTCCAATGCACTTTCCGTAGGTCTAAGTCAAAGGTTGCCTCTCCTTCTATGCACCTCTTGCAGCTAAAATGGTTACTTTCTGTCAGTTTGCCCTTTATTCTACTGCACCATTTATGTACCCAGTGCTTGCAAGTACCACAATAGACTGAGTTGCTCCCAACTTCCTTCCCACAGACTGAGCAGGGAAACTTTCCATTCTCCAATGGCTTTCCTAAATTGCGACCACTGACCATCATTTTTGTTTTTCCCATGTTGACTGTCAAACCTTTACCTTCCAAACCCTTCTTTCAAGTCTCCAACTTAGCAAGTAGACCATCCAATGTCTCACTGGAGAGAACCAGGTCATCTGCATATAGCTATTCCTCTGGGCAACCCTTTCGAAACTTTCTTGACAGTGCTTCCAAAACACAAATAAAAAGCAGTGGACTTAGTACAGATCCTGTGGAATATGTGGAAAAATCAGATGCCACTTGCCAGCCAAAATAAACAAAGATGGCTATATTTTGAATGACATGGTACTTTTTAGATTATTTGGCCATACATTATGATATGTTAAAATATAAACAATAAGAGATAAACAATGTCTCACAATGTGAGGTAATAAATGGTGAGGTATAGACTTTATTTCAAAGTACCAGCAGAAATATTAAAGCAATCTTTTTTTGTTAGACAGGCAAAATGTTACAACAAAAACAAAGTAGCCTTTTCCTTCTGCTACTTGTTGTGGACTGAATATAACCAATGACACAATGTGACACACAGAAAACAAAGAGATAACTGGTGTAGCAGTACCACAAAAATGCAGAGGTGTGAAATTGTGACCAACACAGTTGATGTTAGAAGGGGTTTTGATACTACAGAGGATACAAAGAGTAAAAATTTGTAAAAATTCTTTGAAAGTTCCACATTTTGAATTGCATAAATTTTCTTCTGCTCTTGTCAAGTCAATCCATACTGATGAGGTGACCAAAGAAAGGAATTGCTTTTAGTCTGATAATATGCCAGGATTAAATCTTGGTGCCTTAGCTTGAGCACATTCAGGTACTGTTATCAGGACAGCTCCATGATCCTTTACCTCATCTTTAAATTCAGCAATGATTTTAGCTAAGCCAATAACATTTTTAATGTTACCAAAAGTCTGATCAGTGTCTCTGTGCAACACAACATTAGGACATAAAATATCCACTGGCATATGATTGAAAGAGTAATAAGCAGAGGGAGTTTGAAGAGCGGTAAGATTGGTATTTTATCATTGTGAAAGTTCCAGTAGCCTGTTTGAGCACCTAAAATAGAAAACCATCTTGAAGCTTACTGAGAAAATGGTGACTTGTTGGATTGACATTGATTCCTTAATTGAGATCAGCAAGACTAAGAGCTAGGCAAAGTTTGCTATTCTGTGTTGTCATACAAATGTAACACTTTACCAAATCTGTTGGGTGAGACACAGGAGGTAAAATTTTTTGGCTGATATTGGAGTTTTGTTAATGCCCCAGGAGTTCTCCCTGGTGGATGGATAACCACATGAACATTGTGTTCTTTTTGTAATGATAATTTCCCCCCTTATAACATTCAATACCCAGGAATATATCTTTATTCATGAAGTGTTTTATCATCAGTTTGAAGGGCATAGAAAGATTGCAGTTTTTTTCCACAATTGTTTGAAATATGTTTCAGCATAAAATTGGTGGAAACCAATTTCAAAGTTCTGTGATATGGAAGTCAGCTGAAGAGAACGTATGTGTCTCAGATAGTCTTAGCTACAAATATTGTCAATTGTTGATTGCAGAAGGTACTTTGTGATATATGTCAAAAGCCATGCCCCAAATTTAATGTAGCAGTGAAAAAAACAAAAACAAATAAGGAACATTCTGATGCTTAGTTATTCATTTTCATTGTGTTAGAAAGCAGTATCCAATACAATTATTGTGAAGCCATGCATCTGTGAACAGAAAGCACATTGTTTCATGACATCATTCACAACTCATGAATACAAAGTATTTTTTAAGTCAGTTTACCCAGAATCTCAAGAAAACACATTAAGACCAAAAGGTAGTGGCATTAAAATATTTAAGTTAAAATTCAATGCAATATTGATATCATTACCAGTCACAAGATTTCCTTTTGTTTCAACAGTAAAAAGAATAACTGACTTCTTTCAATAATCACTGTTGGCTTGCCACATCAGTGGCTGTTGTTTTTTGCTTTTTGTTTTTTTTTTGTTTTAACATGGTGTTGCTATGATACAATGATTGCCAATGGTATATGAATTGCAGACACCTGGAAACTGCAACATCAATTACAACCACTCATTCTGGTATAATTGTGGATCACCTTTAAATAAACAAATTTATTTATTTATTTGTTTGTTTGTATAAAGCTATGTGATACAAGCATTTAGTGGGTTAAGCACTGTGCTCCTCATGATCATTTTAGTAGCAATTAATGAGAGTCATTGTAAACAGAATAGACACATTCAAATGTATCAAGCTGCATTGATAGCTCTTAAACAGTGAAATGTGTGTAATGTATGTAGAAAATTTGTACCTACCTAAGCCTAAGAACATTTTTTACATTAAATCATTTGATTATTTGAAATAGTTTATGGTTATATAACTTGTTGTTCTTACAACTAAATATTGCAGATTGGCACTAACAAATTTAGTGGCTACAAGATGCCTTACAACTGAAAGTGTACCAGAAACACAAAAGGATTCACTTCAACCATTAGAAAGTTTTGAGCTGAGTCCAAGTGAGAGAAAAGAAGGTAGGCCATAGCTTTGCATATTATTGTGTTGTTTGGCGCTTTAAATTTTTTTTCTTTCTTTTTCTTTTTTTCTTTAGTTTTTAAATCCCTTTCCCATCAATTTTTCTAGAAGAAATATTGTATGTGCCAAACTTAATGTTGTAAAGTTATTGATGGGAAATGGTGCTTCTAAGGTCATGTCATCCTTGTAGCACATGCTTTAAGTATGGGATATGCATTTCCTACCAGTTTATTTTTGCAATCAATCAATCAACTAATCTGGGTACTGTGGCAAAATTCTGATGTGGGTGGCAGCCATAACACTCTTTTCTTAGCAGTTCTTCAGACCCTGAGTTAGCACAGTGGGTCTCCAACCAGTTGCACTTTCTAACCATGCACAGTATGTAGTTCTTTGCCTTTCCCTTGATCTTTTTCCTTCTGCATGAACAGTCAGCACAACCCCTTCAAGCCTCTCCTTCCTCATCACATGTCCTTCAAACCAAATCTTCCTGTTCATGATTGTCTGTAATAAACATCTTATTATTTTTTTATTTTTTTTTTAAATACCACTTTTATTTCAATCATTGATATCTGATGTTTAAGGGTAATAAATAATTTGTACTTCCCATAGCTTGTCAATCAAACCTGGAAACATTAGGATGTTTTGGGGAAAATAGAAAAGACAAAGCCCATTCACTGATCAAAGTTCAGTATAATTATACAAATAGCAGCAAGGTTTTTATTTTTACTAATAAAATATTCAATACTAAGCAAAAGCCCTCTAAATTTTATTTCCCAAGAAGAACAATATAAAATTGAAAAAAGGTTATTACTTACAAGCATTCCAAGAGGCTTACCCAGTAAAGTATGGATTTCTTAATTTAAAAAAGGGGCAATTTTTTACTCCTGCTTATTTTCCCTCGTAATCAGCACTCTTTTTTCCCATAGTATGAATAAATGACATGGTGGTTAGTGTGGATGTGAAAGAATGGTGTAAAATGCTTGGAATTGACAAAAATTTTACTTTGATTCTAAAATCTTCTTCTTCTTCTTCCAAGTGCCATGTCTGTAGACGTTTGCTATCATGATGTTCCAATTAACCCTGTTCCTTATCAGATGTAATATTTCATTTGTTAGTATTCCATTCCTCCAGTTTTTTGCCACAAAGTCCCTCAAATTTTCTGAAAATGTTCTTCACTGCCACCCTCTGTCTCTGGTTCCTTCTATACGTCCAGTCAGTACCAAGTTCTCCAGACCCTCCTTCTTCATGATGTGTCCCAAGAATTCTATCTGCCTTCTTCGGACTGACCTCAACAGGTTCTTTTCTGTTCCTGCTCTTTGTAAAACTTCATCGTTTGCTACATGATCAGTTCATGATATTCTTAACATCCTTCTCAAGAACCACATTTCAGCGGCTTCCAACTTCTTTTCCATTCTGACTGATATTGTCCAGCATTCACATCCATACAGCAGGGTAGATGTTACGTAGCACTGCAGTACTCTCATTCTTGTGGACATTGACATTTTCTGGTGTTTTAAAATTTTTCCCAGTTGATTGAAGGCATCCTTTGCTTTATTTCAATGTCACATTTACCATTCTGGGTGATGTAGCTTCCCAAGTAATTAAACTTGTCCATCTGCTCAATTTGGTCAGTCCCAATGGGTAATCTGCATCTTGGACTGTGTTTCTTGCTTACTACCATACACACGGTCTTTTTGCGATTTATTACTTTGTTCAAGACGTCCTGCAGTCCTTGCTGAGAGTTTGCAACTAACGTAGAGTCATCTGCGAATCTCAGGTTATTCAGGTTGTGACCACCAACACTAATCCCACATAAGCCTTCCAACTCTCTGAAGATCTTTTCCCCGTATAAGTTAAACAGGTCTGGAGAAAACACACAACCCTGTCTTACACCTCTCTTGATCTTGACGTATTGACTCAGTTCATTATCCACACGTATACAAGCAGTTTGCTCCCAATAAAGGTTGCGGATGAAGCGAAGATCTTTGCCATCTAGATCTAATGCTATGAGGTCTTGAAACAGTTTCTCATGTTGGACTTTGTCGAACGCCTTCATGTAGTCTATGAAACACAGGTAAAGATCCTTCTGCATCTCTATTGCTCTTTCAGCCAACATTCGAATCATGAATATGGCGTTTCTGGTACCCGTATCTTCCATAAAACCACACTGTTCCTTCCCAATTTCCCTTCTGATCTTTCTTCGGGCTCTATTCATGATGATTTTCAGAATCAGTTTGATCACGTGGCTCATCAGACTTATTGTACGATGTAATTCACAAGCTGTTGCACCTGGCTTTTTAGGTAGTGCGATGAAGATGGATTTACTTAGATCTTCAGGGATATCTCCGCTGTCGTAGACTTTGTTTATCAGATCAGTCAGTTTTACTATGCCAAAGTCTTCAAGAGATGTCAGCATTTCCGTAACAATCTCGTCGGGTCCAGCAGCTTTATTCTTTTTCATTTTCTTTAGTGCTGACTTTACTTCAGATTTCAGAATTTTAGGGCCATCAATGTTCTTATTTATTGCTGGTTTGTCTCCCCTGTTGTCTTTGAACAGTTCATCGATGTACTCCGTCCACCTTTCCAACACCTTTTCTTTCTCCATGATGATCTTCCCATCTTTAGATTGTATACATCCAGAGGAAGCTGGAGATCTGCAGCCACTGATTTCTTTGATCTTTTGGTACATCTTTGCGGGATCTCTTTGTTTGTGTTGTTCTATCTTTTCACATTCTACATTGAGCCATTCCTCTTTCGCTTCTCTACATTTTATTCTGATTTGATGGTCGAGTGTTCTATATTCCGCACTTCTTCTGTCTGTTGTTTGTTGTCTTTCTTCCATTAGTTCCAAGATCTCTGACGTCATCCATTTCTTTTTAGTTTGTTTTTCTTTCTCCGGTAAGACCTTCTTTGCTGCTGAGACTACCGATTCTTTGAATTTTTTCCAGCAGGAATTAAGCTCACCTTCATCTTCAAGGTTTTCAAAACGATTCTTGACTTCTATGTTAAATTCTTTTCTTGTTTCTGGATCTTCTATCAATTTCTTATACTGCAGTTTTGGTTCTGTCTTCTTTTTCTTTAGTTGTTTTAGTTTCAATTTCAATTTGCAGACGACAGGTAGATGGTCACTTCCGCAGTCTGCACTAGGGTATGTCTTGCAATGTTGGACTGCATTTCTGAAACGTTTATTGATGGTTATGTAGTCTATTTGATTCTTCGTTTCCCCTCCTGGGCTTCTCCAAGTCCATAGTCTTCTTGGGTGCTCTTCGAACCATGTATTAGTGATAATTTGTTCGTTCAATGTGCACCATTGAACAAATCTCTTTCCTCTGCCATTTTGTTCATTAAGACCATGTTTTCCTTTTATTTTTCCTTCTTCATCTTGTCCTACTTTTAGATCCCCCATTATCAGTATTACATCTTGTGATTTGCACTGCGATCGAGCTTTGTCCAATTGCTCGTAAAATTCTTCCATTTCTGCTTCCTCACTGATGTTGGTGCATATACCACAATGATTGATATGTTGAATGGCTTTCCTTCCAGCTTTACTAACAAAACTCTCTCTGTGAGTTGCCAATACCCTTGGATACATTTTGCACTTTCTTTGTCTAATAACAGGCCCACTCCTCTCCTATGAGTATCTTTTCCTGAGTATATCAGTCTATGATTGTCACTTCTAAAATCTCCGCTATTCTTCCATCTGGTTTTGCATAACCCAGGGATGTTGATTCCAATCCGTGTCATTTCTTGTTTTACATTCTCAAGTTTTCCAATTTGATGCAGTGTTCTTACATTCCAAGTTCCAATTCTGATACTTTTCTTAGTTGGGATTGCCTCAGTCGCTTGATGACAGTCTGGTCCCCCCTGCAGCTTCAAGGTAACCATACCAGGTGAGGGATTGCTCCTTGGGATACAATCCCCTTCATGCCGTTATCTGCTTTTCTTGGTTTTTGGTTTGTCATCATAATGTTCTTGGCAAGATACAGCAGTAGTTTGCCATTGCCTTCTGTCACACAGTACCATGTTGTAATGGTATATGACACCTAGTCGTTGTCTGTGTTGTGACAGATCATCCACCTAGCTGCTGTGTTACTCCAAGCCATTGACTCTGACTAGAGAGTTCTTCTGCCCTGAAGAAACATCTGATGCCTCGCTGCCAAAATCTTCATCGTAACCCTGATAGGGGAGGCTAAGGGGCTACTGATACTTGCCCAAGGTATCACCCCAGGACTAAGCAAGTCTGGAGAGGATGCCTTATTTCCCCTTAGTAGACTACGGTTACCCGGTTCCACCTGCTTTCCCCTAACTCTGGAGGCAAGGGTTGTAACCCCTTTCTATAGCAAGATTCTGCCATAGCTGTAGCCATTGTTTTTAAAATAGGAACAAATAAAGACTTGGTTTAAATAAGAAGGAAAAGTTTATGAAAAATATGTGTTGCATTGGATTAGCTTCAAATTGTTCCTTCTAAAACTGTTAGCTCAGTTGATAGAACAGATAGCCATAAGAACTATAGGCACTTGTTTTTTAGGCCACATCTTTTCCTTCAATTTTATTTTTGTATCTTGAATAATAAAACATTAAACAGGGGCAAGAAAGCTGAAAACACTAATTAAAACAAGGAGTTCATTATACAAACAGCCATATTAAGAACTTTTTAATAAATGTCAAAATGATAATGGTAATATAAAACTGGAAAGAGTTTGGCATTTTCATCATTTAAATAACTGTCAACAAGGAATAGATAATAACAGCTTTTGAAAAATAAGGTTTAGATAATTCTAGGTTTTTTTAAAAAATACTGGATTTTATCCAAAAGATGCTCACCTTTGAATGAACACCCTCTTTTAAAAATTCAAATACCACCTTAATATGAATCAACCTCTTAGATCCTTAGAATTATATAAGTCCTCCAGGTGCTCTTTAAGAAAAAAAGATTTTGTTATTGATGACATACAAGACAAAAAATTTGAATTATTATTTTACATAAGATGTATATTGCCATTTTAATTAGAATAAATGCAAGATTCGCATACAATAACAAGCAGCAGTACTGGAATAAGTGCTTCTCTGAAAGGAGTATCCCTCTCAGATCCTCAAAATTTTCCCTTCTGCATGTTTATGGTATTTCCTGAAATAGGGCTTTAGTTGGAAGCATAATTACTTATCGCAGTCAGTTAAAATGCCAACATCTTGTTCAACATGAAACTGAAACACAACAAAATATGCTTCTGTCTAAAATCACAGAGGAGGACTTTGTTAATTAACTGAGTAATTAAGTTGGCTTTTTGTGGGGGAAGGGTGTCATCTGTTACATGGATGTTTCACATATTATGAATTTCACTTTAACTGTTTTAACTCCTGATATAATAAACTCAAAAGTGAAATGAAAAATTGTGTAGTTATATTGAGAGTTGATTAAGCAAGGAAAAAATGCTATTAGAGGTTTTCCATTTTGAAAAAGCTAAAGTAGAATTGGTTTCTATTATATAGGCCTCCTTCATTGACATATACCTTTGTATAGGAATGTTTATTTGCAAAGAACAAGTAATAGATTAACAAAAAGTCTGGAAACCCAAGTTAGTACAAAACTTGCCAAAAAAACAAACTATTTCCAAAATTAATTTAATAGCTCATTACTGTCATATAACATTGGAGTGTCTGAACTTGTTTTACCTAACATGTTTTCATGACAATTTTCAATGTTCATTCAGTTTCATAAAAGTTTGTTTCTACAAAATATTCTCATCATCATCATCTTCAGTTTTACATCCATTTTACATTCTGCCATTTGTTGGATGGGTCAATAAAATGGACTTCTAGGCCAGTCTGACCTTTACTAGACCTTTGGTGACACCTTTTTGCATTAAATCCAATTTGATTACTTCCTCCCATGTTTTCTATGGTCTCCCTTTCATAACATCACCTTCCACTTTCATTGATATGCAGTTCTTCACCCAATCATCATCATGTTTTCTCTTCACATGGCCAAACCAATGAAGCTGTCTTTTCTACATGCACTCACTCATTGTACCCAACTTTAATATTTTCCTGAGATCTATGGAGCTTAACCTGCCCTTCAGGGTTTCATTACACATCCACCAAATCATTCTCATGCCATTTCTTTCCATGCAGCTCAGATCTTCAACTTTCACTGGCCATATTAGGCTCCCATACATCATAACATAACATAACATAACATAACACATGAACAGATAGAACTCTACTTGTTAGCAGTGGCAATAGTTTACACTTACTCCACCCACTCCTCACCCTTGCAGTGACACTTGGATTTCCCCCTCCACTGGCATTTATGGTGTCACCAAGGTAACAGAATACCTCCATCACTTCAGTTTCTTCAAAATCAAGATGGGCATTTGGAATGTCAAGATTGCCAGAAGATCACACACTTTTTGCAGTTAAAAGGGGAGTTTTCTGACAACCTTCCTTTTATACTGCTGCACTTTTTATGTACCCAGTGCTTGCATGTAACACAAAAAATTGAGTTGTTT
>RDPX01000139.1:1431828-1443050 GCA_003991215.1 Morbakka virulenta | reverse complement strand
TTTCGCACAACTTCCAATGAATTAGCTTAGCAATATTGTCATGCCTTCTTTTGTACTCCCGCTGGGCTAGTTTTTTACACTCGCATATTAGATGTTGTACGGTCTCCCCCTTTTCCAAGCACATCCTACAAAGTGGATTTTCACTAGTTTTGTCGATCTTGTGCTTGACATAGTTTGTTCTTAACGCTTGTTCTTGGGCAGCGAATATTAGTGCCTCTGTTTGCACCTTTAGATCACTTTGCACAACCCATTTCCAAGATAATACTTTATCTATTTTATCATTCATTTCACGGTCGAACTGCCCATACATTCTTTTATCGTGCCATTTCATTTTGGCCTTGTTTTGGTTACTCCTTTTAAATTCTTCCTTCCCCATCAGGTTTCCAATCTCAATGATGCCAACTTCCTTTACACCTTTTAGAAGCTCTTCTTTTGAATCCCGCACATACAATCCCAAATTGTTCTCCTCCCTTCGCGCACAATTTTCAATGCTAATCAAACCTCTTCCACCATCTCTTCGTTTCACATACAGTCGATTTTATTATTATTGTTATTATTATTATTATTATTATTATTATTATTATTTTATTGTTCTTTTTATGATTTCCACAGCTACTTTTACTATAGTGGCTACCGCTTTTACTGCTAACATTGCTTTTACTGTGGATTATAATTTTTGTAAGCATTCCTTTTCACTGGACTTCACACCCTACGTTTTTTGTTGTTACACCCTATAATTAAGCCTGGTAACATATCACAAAGGATTGAGTTAATCTAACATTTTGGGGTTTTTGTAATTGATGTAATACTAATAATACTATTTTTTTGTTTCCCAATTTTATTTCAGGTCCTTTTGGTTGGAGGACGAAACTTCTCTCTAATTGGGCGACCACTAATAAGGTAAGGAGGCATTGAGGTTTTCAAAGCAGTGACGCATTTTGAAATGAATATAAACGCTCGAGGGACGTTAAAGATTCTCAAAATTTCTTTACAGTAAGCCTAGATAAAGTGCAGTTACCCTCAATTTAATTTTTTCTTTGGTTCCAACAGATACATCAGTCAACCGAATTATGTTCATATGATTGTTCCTTACATAATAATATATCATGGAAAAGTGTGTGCTAGAATAGAAAGAGAGGAAAAATCAAAATTAAACGTTGGGAAGGGATGAAATAAGTGCAGAAAAGAAGAGTAATATGTAATGAAATCATTACAGATCTCTGATTGATAATGTGAAACCTTTCAGTAGATAAGCTACTCCGTTTGGGACGGGTTACCAAATGATGCACTATATAGAGAGGTAATTTCCGTGAAGTTCAGTCTGTAGACTTGTGTAGATTTACAAGGCAGTCAGTATATGTACCTATTGACAGAAAAATTTTAATAGGCAGGATGTAGTGAGACTGTATTTTCCAACTTAGTTTAGAAAATATACCGTAATTGTGTATCTTATGAAAGTATTTTTGCTTTGTATTTATAAAACCCAATCTCATTTACTTTGTTTGACTATTATTTTAGCGTTTGAATAATACGTGTTTGTAATTTGAAAGCCTAGGTGAGCCACATGTTTTCTCTAAAAAAATTCATTTTTTTCATAAAATTCGTGACAGAGGCAGGAAAAAACAATTTCTAACCTAGTGTTACTTAATTGCCCGTTTTCCTTTTTCTTTTTCTTTTTTTTTTTGTAGCCGTGATATAGTAAGAGTTGACGCAACTGTTCTAGAAAACAACAAAGGAAGAAAACTTACAATTTTAAAGCGTAAAAAGAGAACAAGTTACAAGAAATGGCAAGGTAATTCAGGATGTTTTTTGTTGTTGTTGTTGATGATGATGATATAAATGCAATCAGTTGGTTTTTTCTCTGCCTTTTTAAGTGTTTTTTAGCGGGCTTTTTAAGCCTAAATGGCAGTTTAAGAAGTGTGTGTGTGTGTGTGTGTGTGTGTGTTTGTTAGAGAGAGAGAGAGAGAGAGAGAGAGAGAGAGAGAGAGAGAGAGAGAGAGAGAGAGAGAGACNAGAGAGAGAGAGACAGAGAGAGAGAGAGACAGAGACAGAGACAGAGACAGAGACAGAGACAGACAGAGAGAGAGAGAGAGAGAGAGAGAGAGAGACAGAGAGAGAGACAGAGAGAGACAGAGACAGAGAGAGAGACACACACACACACACACACACACACACACACACACAGACAGTGTGTGTGTGTGCACGTGTATTTGAAACCACTTTTAATTTGCGTGAAAGCTACATTATTTGCACACATCTGAATCAAGAAATTGAAAAAGGAAAAACAAATTAGTTAAGTGACTGAGAAGTTTCCGCTACATGTTGTCGTGGCCACTGCCTTATGAACCAACTGCGAAAAGATTATTGACAAAATTAGAAATTTACTAAGCTGGATTTAACATATAACGTCAAAATATTTCTTGTGTTACTATTCGCAAACTGCAGCTAAACCACAGGTTGCTGCTGATTTTTAACCATTCTGGAGTAAGTAAATGCTATTTTAAACCAATATACTATATGCTCAAATGTTGAAATGATATTTGTTTATGTGAACTTAAAATAGCTTTACTAAAACTGTAAATGCGTAAGTAGCATTTACTGTTTTGGTAACGTAGTATTGAATATCTCGACCTATACTCTTTAAGCATATGGAATGACAATTATATCGGATATTAGCAGCCTAAAATAATCAAATTTGCTTGCATACTATTTGTAACATATAGTAAATTCCTCACGTTGGCTAGAGACCTCGCTTATAAGTAACCTTTTATTGGCTTATTTACCCAAACATGGGAAGGTTTTTAGCCCCGTCGCCCACCATCTCATTTAAGGTACGCTATTGTTATTTGACCTTAGTATTGTTATTGGTGGTTTTGCAAGTTTAAACAGTCTAAGTGTAACTGATGAAGGTTGGGAGGCAAAATTTTTAATACACTTTATTCTTCAAGCAGTTGATTACTTTTGTGAAAGTGTACAGGATTTTTGCCTTTAATATCAGTTAAACGTTTTAAATGAGGTTGTAAGAATAGCTCGATGGTATGTACATTTAAAGTTAAACAAAACTAGGATACATCATTTTAAGAAACCATTAGTGGTACAAAACGTAAAAAGTGCTATTAAAATAGCTTTCATTTTGGTGCAAAGAGAAGATCGAGAAACCCTGTCAGTTTTTTGTAATAGGATAGGGAAAGCCCGTCACTTTTGATGACTGAATATCAAAACAATTGTAATTTGTAAACAAATTCTTTTTGTTTGCAAAGCAGAGGTGATAAAAATATAATATGAATCCTCTGTTCCTAAATAAAATGTAGATCTAGCTCGGCCAATTCTTTTGAGCTTATTTTTTTCGAAATTTACACTGCATTCATGTGTTGTTGGAGAATCGGAATTCACAATTTTTCTTGTACCTTTACATCATCTTTTTGGTTGAACTCGAAAAACATGGTATTTTTCTCTAAAGACACTAGGCACTTGTCGGCGCCTTTGACCCAGTCCTGTACCAGGGAAATATTTCTCGACCAAAATGACCGTTATTTAATAGCAATTTTTACACTGTTTTATAAAATATTAAAATAGGTTTTCATTTTAACATCGGTAAAGTTAAAAGTTAGTAATAACAACCGTTGTGATGGCTGGTGTTTATTAATTCTTGTAGTAAGAAAACAAAACGTTACCAGTTTTGATACTGCATAAAAATGTATCTCTTTTAAGAATGCAACTTTTTTGCATGGTAGTAAGTAAATGGCATTGATAGTCACTAATTTATGGGAACACTTGCATCAAATAGGATCTTTTTGATGAAGAAAATTATCCCCGAGATTGACTTTTCTGTGACCGATAAACCAGGAATTAACGTACCAGTAGTCTCCCATGTGAAACTACTTTTAAAAGAAAATAGTAAAATTCACTTTGTTTAATTTGGCTCCCACTTTTTCCAGTTTTTATGTATTTGTTACCCTCTCATTCCTTTAAGGTTTTCGAGCAAAGATAACTGTTATCCGGATAAACAGCATCACAGTAAACTCAGATTATCTTGGTGAAGCAGGAGAAGATGAAGAACTGAAATGAACCCGTTGTTGTCAGTATCCTAAACAGTATCCTAATATGGTCTGTGTTGTGTGCATTGCCTCTTAAATTATGTAAGCCCAATGATCCTCTGTCAAGGCACCTTTATGGATTTGAGAACAGATGGCAAATTGTTTCACATTTAAAGAATTTTAGCAGTGCAAGACTGGCCTAAACAATCTGGAATTTTGAAATGGTTAAAATTCAAACGATTGAAATATGTGATAATGAAGCTACTACAAATAGACCACAATTAAGTTATAATTGTTTGCAAACTATTGTTTGCATTTAAGACCAGCTATCTATTGAAAGTTGATGTACAGTAAGCTCAGCATTTTGGCTCCTTAGAGGGTCAACGTTGCTAATTTTGACTGAATGACTGTGATTTGTTTTTATTCTCCAGACAGAGAAAGCCCAAATAAAACAATGGGAGAATGTATACATGACTGTAATTAGTTGTGTGAAAGCTCAACGCGGAGAAGTGTAGCTCAATTTATTTAGTTTTATTTTATATACTTTATCAAGTAAAAATTATACGATTTACTCTTATTCTTTTGCTTTTGGACTTTTTTAATGAAGTAGTAATATTTTAGGAAGCTGCTTGTACTCTTCAACAATAGGAATTACACCATTTGATACAATTTTGAGGGATTCTAGCTCCCACTGTCCTGTTTGGGGAGAAAATACCTTAATAAAAGGAATCTTGCATGAAATCCGAAAAGAATTTTTAAATTCGCTTTATTCGCAGCAGATAATATCCGGACTGTTAAAGTTATAAACACTATAAAAACATATTTAGAAACTTCGACTGGAAAAAGTATGGAAAGAAAAGAGATGTTTGGTACGTTAATCTTTGAGATATTGTGATGATTTACTATACAAGACGCATTATTTTATAAACAAATTCAGCTGGACATTCTATACGAAAGAAACCTTGTACAAGCACTATTTAAAACGGAAAGTCTAAATAAAACAGAAAGAGCAAAACGATGTTGATTACCTTAAAAAAAGAAACTGTGGGCTTGCATATTGAGGATCATCATCATCATGGACGGAAGGCTCATGGTTGAGTCGCCGTGGCTTCTTTCGTCATGGCTCTCCACTTAACCCGGTCTTGTGCTGCCCTGTACGCCTGGATGACAGTTAGTCCAGATTCTTCTTTGATGTTGTCTATGTACCTTGTTTTTGGCCTGCCCTTTTTCCTAGACCCGTAGACCATACCCATGATTAGCGTTTTCTCCAGTGTCTCGCTCCTTAGTACGTGTCCCAGGTATGACAGTCTCCGGTTCACTAAAGTCTGTGAAAGACGCTTGTCGCATTCTATTCTGCGCAAAACTTCCTCATTAGTTACTCTCTCTGTCCAACTTATCCTCAAGGCTCTCCTGTAACACCACATCTCAAAATTTCTGAGTCTTATCCTGTCGCTTTTCTTCAGAATCCACGTTTCACTACCATAGGTTGCGATGGGGAAGACTAGTGTATTCAGCAGTCTCTTTTTCGTCTTCTTGGATATCGATCTATCTCTCCAGACCGTTGTGAGAGCTGATGTTGCATTTTTGGCTACAGCAATGCGCTTTCTTATCTCTGGGGTGTCATTGTAGTCATTGGTGAAGAGTGCTCCCAAGTAGGTCATTTGATTGACATTTTCCAGTGGTTGTCCATTTACAAAAATGCTGTGTTCATTCCTGGTGTTTTGGCTCATGATTTTCAGCACTTTTGTCTTCTTTGCATTTAGTGATAGTCCAGCATTTTCTGAGGCTTCTTTTACTCTATCTACCAGTTCTTGTAGCTCCTCCATTGTGCTTCCTATCAAAACTACATCATCAGCATATCTGAGGTTGGAGATAGTCCTGCCCCCTACTTTCACACTGCCTTCATATCCTTCTAGTGCTTCTCTCATAATGCACTCTGAATATATGTTGAATAGGTGTGGGGAGATTACGCATCCTTGTCGTACCCCCTTTTCGATTGGGAACCATTCAGAATCTCCATAGGTCGTGCGCACCTTTGCTTTCTGGTTTTCGTACAATCCCATCAGCAGTTGGATGATATGTACAGGGATACCGATTTGTTTCATGTCTGTCCATAGCCTGTCATGCGAAACCATATCAAAAGCTTTAGAGTAATCAATGAAGCATAGGAAGATGTCCCTATTTCTTTCTCTATTCTTTTCTATAACCATCTTCAGGTTAAGGATTTGATTTCTCGTTCCTCTGCCTGGTCGGTAAGCCGCTTGTTCCTCTGCCACTTCATGATCCAGTGTCAACTTTAGTCTTTTTGCAACTACTTTCAAGATGGTTTTGCTACTGTGACTGATCAATGCAATTGTTCTGTTATTGCAACATTGTAATGTATCTCCTTTCTTTGGTATGGGTATAAAAACCGAATTCAACCAGTCTTGTGGCCATTGCTTTTCTTCCCAAATCTTGGTGCAAAGTCTGTGATAGAACAAGACGCCTGCTTTCCCAGAATTCCTTATCAACTCTGCAGTAATTTCATCATCTCCTGCGCTCTTGCCTTCCTTTAGCTCTTTGATGGCTTCCCTGATCTCTTCTAGCAATGGTACAGGTTCGCTGTCTAATTCTTCCATCTCTTGATTCGTGGTTGGAATAGTGTTATTTCTCTTGTATAGATCTTCACAATACTCTTTCCACCTCTCGCGCACTTTTTTACCATCACAAATGATGTGCCCCTCTTTGTCTTTGATTGTATCAACCTTAGGCTTAAATTTCCTGCTTAGGTTCCTAACTCCCTGATACAAGTCTTTGGTGGAATTTGTAATAGAATGCTCCTCTATGGATGAACACTGCTCATTGATATACCTCTCCTTATCGCGCCTCAGTAGTCTCTGCACTTTTCTGTGTTGGTCCATGTATATATGTTCGTCCTCACTGCTGTTCGATTTTCTAGACTTCAACTCTCTTCTCTTCCCTACTTCAGCGAGTGTCTCATCTGAAATCCAGGGAACATGCTTGCGTTTCTTGGTGCTGATGTGTTCTTTTGCGGATTTGAGAATAGCTTCTTTGCCTTCTGACCATAGTTCATCAGGTGTTTTCTCATCCTCTTCCTGGAGGAGTGCTTCAAATCTGTTGGTTATTGACACCAGATATTGGTCACTTAGGCAGTTGTAGTCCAATTTCAATGGTATTCGATTGTTGTTATTGAGTTTTGCCAGCTTCATCTGTAGATTTGCCACTAGTAGCTGGTGATCGGTGTTACAGTCGGCTCCGGGGCGAGTTTTCACGTCCTTGACACTACCTTTCCATTTTTGCTGGATGATGACATAGTCGATTTGGTTTCTTGTTCTCCCATCTGGGGATGACCATGTGTATTGATGTCGGGGATGGTGCTCGAACATTGTGTTTGCAATTACTAAGCCATTTGTGCCGCAGAAATCAAGTAATGTACTGCCTCTCTCGTTTCTCTCTCCAAGACCATGTTTATCGTGGGTACTTGTCGAGGTATCAGATTTTCCAACCTTTGCATTCATGTCTCCAATTACCATTAGCATGTCCCTGTTTGGAATAGAGTCGATCGTGTCTTGGAGCATGTCATAGAATTGTTCCAGTTCCTCGTCACTTGCAGCACTAGTTGGGGCATATGCTACGACTATGGAGAGATTAAATGGGCTTCCTTTGATCCTTAGGTGCAAAACACGGTCACTAATTGGGCTATATCCTATGATGGACTTGGATACTGCCTCTGATATAATGACTCCCACTCCGTGACTGTATCCTTCGCCTTCCTCCTTACCTGAAAAACAAATAGTTTTCCTTTCTGATCTAAAACTTCCTTTCCCTCTCCAGTTTGTCTCACAGATGCCCAAGATTTGAATGTTGCATCGGTCCATCTCATCGCACACTATCTTCAGCTTTCCAGGTTCTTTCATCTTTCTGACGTTCCATGTTCCAATATTAAGAGGCTTCCTCAGTTGTGTTCTTCCAGTAACCAATTTGTCATTGCCAGCCTGGTCGCCTACTGTGCAACGCGTCCCTTGTTTACCCACGCGACGGACGATGTGGTATGGATTTCTTTGTGTCGTAGTCATGACGAAAGAAGTAGTCTGGAGGTGTTTGTAGTGCTAGTAGGGCCCCCAACGTCCTTTCTACCACCGCAGTCCCTACATTTAGGGGATGCGCCCAGCCGTTGTCCTGTTTGTCGGATCTTCCGCCTGACCGCCTGATGCATCAGCCGTTGGTCACGATCTAGGGATTCATCCGCCTAATGCATCATCCATTGAGCTGCTGCCCTCAACTTCACCGTTACCCTGGTAGGGGAGCTTTGGGGTTGCTCGACTTGCTCAAGGTCTACCCCAAGACTGCGCAGGGAAGGAGCGCCTCACACCTCCTTGCAGGTTATTGGTTGTCTGTGAAAGCCAACCCCCGCTGCGTACCCAAATATTGAGGATGGAGAAACAAAATGTATAAGCGTGCCAGAGAGCGTTGTGCATGAATTTAGCGTTTACGTAAGTAATGAATGTTCTGCCGAAGCGTCACTGTCAACCAGACTTAGTAGAATGCAAAGATTTGAAATCCAACAGGTTTCTGTTATTTCTGCTTGAAGATAGCGTTGCAAATATAGCGTTGCAAATACATGTTCATACCATTTCTTCCTGAGCCAAAACATCTTCCTTGTGCACAAACCCCAGTTAACTCCCTGGACCTGCTCCTGTGTAGCGCAAATTAATGATTCTTTACCAACCTTTAAGTAACATTTTGACAATCAACTCCATCTACAATCCTTGTCGACTTTCTCAGCCATATCCCTCGCATATTGCCCATACATCCTCTTCTCAGCCCACTTCTCCTTAAGCTCCTGTGTCGTCTGATTCTTAAATTCACGGCTTGGTATCGCTGCGTCAGTATCCACGGTCTTAGCTGCCGCTACCTCTTTGATGAAATGTTTAGTAGATTTTGAAACATAAAACGCAAGGCTGTTCTCTTCTTTCCGTACGCAATTCTCCACATTATATAGTCCTCTCCCTCCCTCTTACTTTTTATGTAAAATCTACGTCACTTTTTGGGTGCAGCGCTCCATGCATAGTCATTGTTTTTCTTGACTTTCTGTCTATCCTTTTCAGTTCACTATCTTTCCAGATGATCACTCCTGCGCCATATCTGAATATTACCACTGCCCATTTGTTTATCGCAGTGTTGTATTCTTCCCATGAAGTTATGACTTGAGAATCAGTCTAAGACGCCTCTTGTATTCTCTGATCGTTTTCGCTTTCATCTCTTCTTCGATTTTATCTAGCTCAACAATACTCAGGTAAGTATATCCATCTGGTTCCACTTCTTTTATTTTTTCTCCACTTGGAAGTTCAATTTCTTCACTCCTAATAAGCTTCCCTCTTTTCAATATCAGAATACCGCATTTCTTTTTGCTAAATTCCATTCCGATATCCTCGCTATATAGGTGAACAGTCTGAACAAGTGAGTCAATTTGATCTTCGCTTTTAGCATAAAGTTTTAGATCATCCATGAATAGCAAGGTGATTTACTTTATACTCTTTCTAACCCCCTTTCGTATTGTAGATTTACCTTTCGTAGAATGAAGGACAACGATATCATACTTAGTACAAACAGTAGCGGCGAAAGATTGTCTCCTTGGAAAATTCCTTTTTTCACCTCAATATCTCCAAGGTCCTCTCCATTGGCTGTCTGTGTTAATTTTCCACTGTTTCATACTTCGCTTTAGAAACTTACATTCTCAGCTACACCAAACAATTCCATGCACTTACTTAGCCAACTATGCGGAACAAAATCATACGCCTTTCAGTAGTCGATCCATGACATTGCATTGGTTCGTATGTCTTTTCTTGCAATCTTTCAGAATAGTCTGGTCTATTAACAGTTGGTCTTTTGTGCCCCTACACTTACGCCTGTACCCTTTCTGTTCTTCAGGTAATACATACGCTCTTTCGAGATATATGTACTTTTCGTCAGGTATCATTCCAGTTAATAGCTTCCACATTAATGGAAGGCACGTAGTGGGGCGATAATTATCAACAATATTAGCTTTCCTAGGATCTTTCTGGCATAACACTGTTCTTCCATATGTCATCAACTCAGGCAAATTTCTTTCTCCCCTCAAAATGTCATTCAGTTGTTAAGCTGTTCTCTCGTGGAGATTGCTGAAGTTAATAACCCAGTATCCTTGAACACCATCCCTACCAAGGGCTTTCCAATTTGGTATCTTTCAAACATTGCTTTGTTACTTTCTCTACACTTATAACCATTCTTTCTTGTTGAATTGGATCATTCCTTCTTTCTTCTCTCAAATCCTTCTACCACTCTGCTTCCCTATTATGCCCCTTTTCAATCGACCATATACCACCCCAAAATTCTCTACTTTCTTCGCATTAAGCACTTCATTTCCATTAAAACTGTTGCCATTTAACTCATTATATATCTTTTTTTAAACTACATTAAAGATACGGTTCTGTCTAAATTGGTTGATTCTTTGCTCATACCTTTTGAGCTTTCCGCTTTTTCCAATCATTCTCCGTTTTAGCTCTTCAATAACAGTTTTTATTCCCTTTCTCTTTACCCTATACTTTTCTTTGATTCTTTTCAGCTTCGGTTTTTTAGTCAATCCGCATCTCCCTTTCAAATCTCTTTCCAGAATGTTTACATACTTTTTCAATTTCTTTATGTCTTCCTCTATTCTTTTCCATCTAGGTTCATTTCTAGTTTTATTATAATCTCTCTTCTTTAGTCCTGTTTGCTCTGCAATCCACACAGATGCAGCTCTTATTAAGTTGTTTGTTTCGGTAATGTTTCTGGTTATTATATGCTTCAGTGTATTTACCAGGTTTCCAGCATTCAGTTTTGACTTAAGTACCTTTCTCAACCTTCTGATGTACTCGTTTTGCACATTGATTTTCATTTCGTTCTGCTTTATGACATCCAACTCAAGCACTCCAAGATACTTATAGGAATTGTCCTTGGCAATTGACCGTATTACCTCATTGTTTTCAAACACGATTCCAGAACTATCTTTCACTAATTTTCCTCGCTTCAAAACCATGATGGCACACTTATCAAAACCAAACTGCATCCTGATATCATCATAAAAGCACGAACAGTGACTGCGAGTCGCTTTTGCTATTACCGAGCAAGTTCAAATCACCCATGTAGAGGAGGTGATTCAATTTA